>JAXIVJ010002205.1:0-115320 GCA_036785665.1 Chirona hameri | reverse complement strand
GATAGCAAATTTTCTGAACAAATATGAAGAGAGCAAAATTCTTTGGACCCAAAAAGTCCAGAAAATGGCCCAAATTCCAAGGCTGCATACACATTTGATGAAATTAACTGGTTACTGCCACTTTTTCTTTTTTTATCATCATTTACCAAATAAGGTCATGAAACCAGAGTTTTCGGAAGATGTTTTAGAGTAACATAAAAAACACTACCTTTTCCATCCATAGGGAAACTCTTGTAGAAAATATCCAGAAATCAGTTTTCAGAAACCATGAAATGCTTAAATTTACCAGTCAGCTATTTGGTGGTAATCTTGTGTGGTAGTAATGCCAATAAAAACATGGTGATTTTCGATCATTGGCTGTGTTCTTTGTGACATGAGAATTGTGAGGATGGCATATTGACAAATCAGTGACAGGGATGAGAAGCTTTGGGGGAAGCATGACATCATGCTCCAGGTTGTTGAACTGTGACTGTGTGACAATATGTGCAGTATGTAACAATACGGTGGCATGCAGACGTCATTGTAACTTAAGCAGCAGCTCTGGCTCATAGCCTGAGGCTCCATACATGTCACAGTTCTTGAGGATCCTCACGCAAAGGAACATGGCCATTGTTTTATCATCATGCATTGCAGAGCCGACTTGCCCGCAGCACAGCATACATACTGCACCGTTACAGGTCTGCACCACACCCTACCAAATCCGCACCAGCCTCACCAAATCTGCACCAGCATGGGGCAGGCCTGCACCGATGTGATCTCATAAAATACCATACTTTGCAGTCTGGCCTTACCTTACCTTAGAGATTCACTGAATTTAGAGGCTTGTTTACCAGACCAGTCAAATTCCAGAAATTACAATGCACACCTTGGTGACTTTCTTGCGCCGAAATTCGGTGCAACATATTTTTCACCAAAAATTGAAGTGTGATTGCCCTGCGCATGAACTTAATTATAAAGATTTGCACTGAAATGAAGGTGAATTTGTGCAAATGTAGTCATGCTTAGGGCTGTTTTAGAATTTGAAAAGGAACCTAGGTGGAACATATCCTGGTTGATTGATGGCTGGTTGGTTTTGGGCCAGGCACTACATGGGTAGGGCTACATGGGATTTCACAGCCAAAACCTACAGCCAAGACCAATCTCAGAAACTATTGGACTTAGCACCTTCAAATTTTTCACAGTTTGATGCCAAATCGTCCTAAGGGGTGCCGTTTTAATTTGTAGTGATCCAGCCCCGTTTAGGCCCACTAGAGCCCAAATTGATTGAAATGAAATTGAATGGATTGAATGAATTGAAAAGAGCCCCCGTTTAGGCCCAAAATTATACAGCTAGGACCAATCACAGAAACTACTGGAGCTAGTGAGGAAACCATTTGACACAGCATGATTGGAAACTGTGCCTTCTATGTTTTTTTTTAGAGATCCAGCCCTATTTAGGCCCACTACGGCCCCAAAACACCTACAGCCAGCTCTAGTAGTTTCAGGGACTCTTTGATGTTGGGGCCCTATTGGGCATAAATGGGTCCAGATCGCTAAACAAACACTTATGCAGCACAGTTTCTGACCATGTCGGATTCCATGGTGAAGGTTTCAAGTTGCTAGCTCTAGTATTTTTTAGATTGGTCTTGACTGTATAATTTTGGGACCCTTTGTTGGGTCCTAGTGGGCCTAAATTGGGTCGGATTGCTAAAAGTGAAAACGGAACCTTTCAGACGATTTGGCGTCAAATTGTGAAGGTTTGAAGTCGCTAGGTTGGGTAGTTTCTGAGATCTCCAAAGAACACCTTGGGTAATCCCAGCAGACAATAAATGGTCTTATGCATGAGGATCAATTATCATCTCCATCAGTACTGGATGGGTGGAAGCCAAAGCTTACAGGGTCTGTCATTTTAGTCATGGTTGTGAGGCTTTGATAGCTCACCCCTATGACTCTCCTCTGTAACATTTCAACCATGCAACTGGTCAGCCTTATTGAAATGACCTCAGATCCTGTTACCATATTCCAGGACTGGAGTCTTAAAGGGAATAGGTCACCCTGCAAATCTTCTTGAAATTTGATTGTAAGGAGATCATGAGCCGAAAAAGCAAATATGACATTTGTTTGGACGATAGTTGGATAATCGTGGAAAAATAAGCAAGTTTCTCGTTTCTCCTTCACGGCTTACAAAAACCTTCACTACAATGTATGACATCATACAAATAGTATTGGATATGGAAGCGATTGCATACACTACACTAACGGCGGACTTGTAACATATAATACGCAAAATAGAACGCGTTACCAGAGATAACGCGTCACTGCATCCACGGTTAAAATAAGGTAACTTTACTATTAAATAAAAATACGAACCCAATCCACTGTCCCAATCACTGAATCGACGTGATGCTAATCACGATCGATACCGGGAAAACTTACTAATGGTTTCGGCTAGTTTACGCCAGAATCTGCGTATGACGCAATTCTGACGTTAGCAAGGATGACAATACCGACGAAGTTTCGTATGCCCGTAACCGAATCTTAATGTGTCGTGTCGAAATTGCTTAGCGTAGCGAGAAAATTCGTTCTCTACAACCCATTTTTTTACCTGCTCTACAATTCTGCTATCTCAGTTCAAAACATGTTAAATGCGAACTATTCCCTTTACAGAACAATAGTCATCTTAATGTACTCATCTAAATGTACTGACAGGCCTGCCTGATGACACCCATAATCTGAGTACCCTCAGTGACTGAGCTGCTCCATGGTGTTGAATCTTCGAATTTGTATCCACTAGTAGGTACTCAAAGTTATTTTCCATGGAATGACTTGCCAGTCCTGCTCCAGCAAGGTCCTGCTCCAGCATGCTGGGGACGGGATTGTTTGATACAAATTTCAGGATATTGCATTTGGAGACATACAAAGACAGTTCTGCTGTATCTGTCGCATACTGCGGCTCTGGGTACTAGCACCCCATTTGATGCCAGTACCCAGATCTTTTCCTTCAAAGATGTTGTGACAGATTGCTGCTTCACACCATGTGGGGATGGCTCTATTTTTTCGCGCTATTTGTATATAATTTTACTCTTAAGATGGAGTCCATCATTACCTGAAAACTTCGCCTCCATTCATTTGGTTTTCATTTAGGAGCATTGCATTTTGACCAATTCGCTCTGTCTGGTCAACTACTAGTCCAACATGGACGTTGTGTGCATAATTGATGCTGTTTCCCAAACAGATTTGATAATCATGGATGTGTTAACTATATTTTGATGCTAGCTATTTGAATGTGGTAGCCGACTTGTCGCTGGTCGACTTTTCATGGGCTACATACAGACTGTTGTATGTTTATCGATGACCCTCGTCCCCACTCATCATATCTTATATGCTTCTGATTGTGACTGCACCATTTTCCCTATCTCACCGACGCCGGCCTGCGTTTCAGTGCTGACCTCTGGCGAAATGCACCACTACTGACATCTGGTGACGCCCCGACTATCTCCGTCTGGCGCCTCTGCTGACCGCTGGTGCCCCACCAACTGACGTCCTCTGGTGACCCCCGCTCCGCTGGTGCCCCACCAACTGGCGTCCTCTGGTGACCCCCGCACCGCCCGGCATCTGGCATCTCTGGCTCTGTGACTGCATCTGGCAGCTTTGCCGCCATGTACATGGGCGACCTGGCCTCGACGCTGCCAGACGAGCGGCCCGTCACCTCGGTCGCCGTAGTGGAGTCGGTCACCGGCTGTCCGCCCGGCTTCACTGTGGTGAGCTATGTGTTGGCACACTTTGGCATGGCTCGGTGAGTCACTCAATTGAGTTGTGTGTCATATCTGCTTCTGAATGTTCAGCTGATGGCTGGAAACTTCTTCTGGCTGCTGGTCGATATTGGGATAATTGGGAAGAGATTGAAAGGAGTATCAATTTCAATGATCAAATTGATTAATGCAACAACCAACGGTATAGCTCATGCTTTGCAAAAATATTGTCAGACACAGCCTTTTCCCTTGAGGCCATGCCCATGTACTACGTATTTACTACTGATGAAATCCTGTTTAAGTATAGAAGGTAATTTTTACAAAGAGAATGATCCTCGTCCTCTTTTTCATGATGTAGTCTGGAAATACAAACTTTTCTGTGATCTGAGCTGTTATTCTGAGTCTGTAAAAATGACTACTCTTCCTTTGGTACACTGAAGGGTGACGTTTAAGTCTATGACTATTAGTACACCATTGTTGAGTTTGGTGGTGACTAATCATATCCACTGTTAATGAGTGTGTTCTGACAACCATCCTCGCGCGGCAGGTGGCCAAAACGTACGACCAGGACACGGACGCGGACCTATGGAAGGACGGCTTCTGGAGGCGCGAGACGCGCTACCTGTGCCTCTCCAAGACAGAGGGCATCAGCGGCCACGTGGTGGAGGAGGTGGCTATAGTGGGCGAGCGGGACATGCCGCCAGATAGTCACACGCTGATCCCACACACCACAGACACAGGTGAGGCCGTCTGACGGTGTGCTTTAGATGGTTATGAACAGCATTCGCGTTTGAGTCGCGTCGACGTTGTGACTTCACCTTCACCAGTAGATAGCACCTGTCGATCTGAACTACCGTGCTCGTACTGACTGCTCTCCACTAGTGGCGCCTGTGCTCAGGAACGCAGATCTAAGCTGTAAAATGATATGACAACGTCACAATGATGGAATGATATATTGATTATTACATAACGTCACAATGATGCAATGATATATTGATATACATGATTTTAAAAGCCGCATGGCCTGATGGCCCGGTCTAATCGAGCTCCGTGGTCCTATTCCTCCTTTAGTAGTATGGCCTGATGAGCCCGGTCTAATCGAGCTCCGTGGTCCTATTCCTCCTTTAGTAGTATGGCCTGACGGGCCCGGTCTAATCGAGCTCCGTGGTCCTATTCCTCCTTTAGTCGTATGGCGTGATGGGCCCGGTCTAATCGAGCTCCGTGGTCCTATTCCTCCTTTAGTAGTATGGCCTGACGGGCCCGGTCTAATCGAGCTCCGTGGTCCTATTCCTCCTTTAGTCGTATGGCGTGATGGGCCCGGTCTAATCGAGCTCCGTGGTCCTATTCCTCCTTTAGTCGTATGGATAGAGCTCGTCTAAGAAACCACAATGCATAATTTGGCTCCAATAATCCGTACAATGTCAGGTATCCGTCCCAGTGTGCCCGAATGACGTATCGCCGTTGTACCGTAATGTGTTAACTCTGTGTCGGCTGTGCGTCGGTCCCAGTCAGCGCCATGCTGTGTTGACCCTTCCAGCGGGCGTCGGTGCCGCTGGCTGTGACTGACATGTCGCCTCAGTCTGCACCATGACATCAGCTGACTACCGACTGTGTGGGCAGTCCTGGTGACCTTAATTGACGCGCCTGTGTCGTGTTCGTCTGCTCCACCGCAGGCAGCCGCGCCTGGAAGAAGAAGCAGCTGGTGTACAAGATGACACCGTCCGAGATGGCCATCCGCTTCATCGTGGACGTCGTCGTGCTGAGCAGACAGAAGTCCAACCCGGACGGCTTCTCTCTACTGGGGTACGTTGGTCTACCGGCCAGTGTCCACTAGCCAGGGCTGGTTGACTGGCCGGGCTGGCCAGGGTTGTTGACTGGCCGGGCTGGCCAGGGTTGGTTGACTGGCCGGGCTGGCCAGGGTTGTTGACTGGCCGGGCTGGCCAGGGTTGTTGACTGGCCAGGCTGGCCAGGGTTGGTTGACTGGCCGGGCTGGCCAGGGTTGGTTGACTGGCCGGGCTGGCCAGGGTTGTTGACTGGCCGGGCTGGCCAGGGTTGGTTGACTGGCAGGGCTGGCCAGGGTTGGTTGACTGGCTGGGCTGGCCAGGGTTGGTTGACTGGCCGGGCTGGCCAGGGTTGTTGACTGGCCGTGCTGGCCAGGGTTGGTTGACTGGCCGGGCTGGCCAGGGTTGGTTGACTGGCCGGGCTGGCCAGGGTTGGTTGACTGGCCGGGCTGGCCAGGGTTGGTTGATTGGCCGGGCTGGCCAGGGTTGTTGACTGGCCGGGTTGGTTGACTGGCCGGGCTGGCCAGGGTTGGTTGACTGGCCGGGCTGGCCAGGGTTGGTTGACTGGCCGGGCTGGCCAGGGTTAGTTGACTGGCCGGGCTGGCCAGGGTTGGTTGACTGGCCGGGCTGGCCAGGGTTGGTTGACTGGCCGGGCTGGCCAGGGTTGGTTGACTGGCCGGGCTGGCCAGGGTTGGTTGACTGGTCAGGCTGGCCAGGGTTGGTTGACTGGTCGGGCTGGCCAGGGTTGGTTGACTGGCCGGGCTGGCCAGGGTTGGTTGACTGGCCGGGCTGGCCAGGGTGGTTGACTGGTCGGGCTGGCCAGGGTTGGTTGACTGGCCGGGCTGGCCAGGGTTGGTTGACTGGCCGGGCTGGCCAGGGTTGGTTGACTGGCCGGGCTGGCCAGGGTTGGTTGACTGGCCGGGCTGGCCAGGGTTGGTTGACTGGTCGGGCTGGCCAGGGTTGTTTGACTGGCCAGGCTGGCCAGGGTTGTTTGACTGGCTGGGCTGGCCAGGGTTGGTTGACTGGCTGGACTGGCCAGGGTTGTTGACTGGCCGGGCTGGCCAGGGTTGGTTGACTGGCCGGGCTGGCCAGGCTTGGTTGACTGGCCGTGCTGGCCAGGGTTGGTTGACTGGCCGGGCTGGCCAGGGTTGTTGACTGGCCGGGCTAGCCAGGGTTGGTTGACTGGCCAGGCTAGCCAGGGTTGGTTGACTGGCCAGGCTGGCCAGGGTTGGTTGACTGGCCGGGCTGGCCAGGGTTGGTTGACTGGCCGGGCTGGCCAGGGTTGGTTGACTGGCCGGGCTGGCCAGGGTTGGTTGACTGGCCGGGCTGGCCAGGGTTGGTTGACTGGCCAGGCTGGCCAGGGTTGGTTGACTGGCCGGGCTGGCCAGGGTTGGTTGACTGGCCGGGCTGGCCAGGGTTGGTTGACTGGCCAGGCTGGCCAGGGTTGGTTGACTGGCCGGGCTGGCCAGGGTTGGTTGACTGGCCGGGCTGGCCAGGGTTGGTTGACTGGCCAGGCTGGCCAGGGTTGGTTGACTGGCCGGGCTGGCCAGGGTTGGTTGACTGGCCGGGCTGGCCAGGGTTGGTTGACTGGCTGGGCTGGCCAGGGTTGTTGACTCGCCGGGCTGGCCAGGGTTGGTTGACTGGCCGGGCTGGCCAGGGTTGTTGACTGGCCGGGCTGGCCAGGGTTGTGACTGGCTGTGCTGGCCAGGGTTGGTTGACTGGCCAGGCTGGCCAGGGTTGGTTGACTGGCCGGGCTGGCCAGGGTTGTTGACTGGCTGAGTTGGTTGACTGGCCGGGCTGGCCAGGGTTAGTTGACTGGCTGGGCTGGTCAGGGTTGGTTGACTGGCCGGGCGGCCAGGGTTGGTTGACTGGCCGGGCTGGCCAGGGTTGGTTGACTGGCCGGGCTGGCCAGGGTTGGTTGACTGGCCGGGCTGGCCAGGGTTGGTTGACTGGCCGGGCTGGCCAGGGTTGGTTGACTGGCCGGGCTGGCCAGGGTGGTTGACTGGTCGGGCTGGCCAGGGTTGGTTGACTGGCCGGGCTGGCCAGGGTTGGTTGACTGGCCAGGCTGGCCAGGGTTGGTTAACTGGCCGGGCTGGCCAGGGTTGGTTGACTGGCCGGGCTGGCCAGGGTTGGTTGACTGGCCGGGCTGGCCAGGGTTGGTTGACTGGCCGGGCTGGCCAGGGTTGGTTGACTGGCCGGGCTGGCCAGGGTTGGTTGACTGGCCGGGCTGGCCAGGGTTGGTTGACTGGCCGGGCTGGCCAGGGTTGGTTGACTGGCCGGGCTGGCCAGGGTTGGTTGACTGGCCGGGCTGGCCAGGGTTGGTTGACTGGCCGGGCTGGCCAGGGTTGGTTGACTGGCCGGGCTGGCCAGGGCTGTTGACTGGCCGGGCTGGCCAGGGTTGTTGACTGGCCGGGCTGGCCAGGGTTGTTGACTGGCCTGGCTGGCCAGGGTTGTTGACTGGCCTGGCTGGCCAGGGTTGTTGACTGACCTGGCTGGCCAGGGTTGGTTGACTGGCCGGGCTGGCCAGGGTTGTTGACTGGCCTGGCTGGCCAGGGTTGGTTGACTGGCCGGGCTGGCCAGGGTTGTTGACTGGCCGGGCTGGCCAGGGTTGGTTGACTGGCCGGGCTGGCCAGGCTTGGTTGACTGGCCGTGGTGGCCAGGGTTGGTTGACTGGCCATGCTGGCCAGGGTTGGTTGACTGGCCGGGCTGGCCAGGGTTGGTTGACTGGCCGGGCTGGCCAGGGTTGGTTGACTGGCCGGGCTGGCCAGGGTTGTTGACTGGCCGTGCTGGCCAGGGTTGGTTGACTGGCCGTGCTGGCCAGGGTTGGTTGACTGGCCGGGCTGGCCAGGCTTGGTTGACTGGCCGGGCTGGCCAGGGTTGGTTGACTGGCCGGGCTGGCCAGGGTTGTTGACTGGCCGTGCTGGCCAGGGTTGGTTGACTGGCCGGGCTGGCCAGGGTTGGTTGACTGGCCGGGCTGGCCAGGGTTGGTTGACTGGCCGGGCTGGCCAGGGTTGTTGACTGGCCGTGCTGGCCAGGGTTGGTTGACTGGCCGTGCTGGCCAGGGTTGGTTGACTGGCCGGGCTGGCCAGGCTTGGTTGACTGGCCGGGCTGGCCAGGGTTGGTTGACTGGCCGGGCTGGCCAGGGTTGGTTGACTGGCCGGGCTGGCCAGGCTTGGTTGACTGGCCGTGGTGGCCAGGGTTGGTTGACTGGCCGTGCTGGCCAGGGTTGGTTGACTGGCCGTGCTGGCCAGGGTTGGTTGACTGGCCGGGCTGGCCAGGCTTGGTTGACTGGCCGGGCTGGCCAGGGTTGGTTGACTGGCCGGGCTGGCCAGGGTTGGTTGACTGGCCGGGCTGGCCAGGCTTGGTTGACTGGCCGTGGTGGCCAGGGTTGGTTGACTGGCCGTGCTGGCCAGGGTTGGTTGACTGGCCGGGCTGGCCAGGGTTGGTTGACTGGCCGGGCTGGCCAGGGTTGGTTGACTGGCCGGGCTGGCCAGGGTTGTTGACTGGCCGTGCTGGCCAGGGTTGGTTGACTGGCCGTGCTGGCCAGGGTTGGTTGACTGGCCGGGCTGGCCAGGCTTGGTTGACTGGCCGGGCTGGCCAGGGTTGGTTGACTGGCCGTGCTGGCCAGGGTTGTTGACTGGCCGTGCTGGCCAGGGTTGGTTGACTGGCCGGGCTGGCCAGGGTTGGTTGACTGGCCGTGCTGGCCAGGGTTGGTTGACTGGCCGTGCTGGCCAGGGTTGGTTGACTGGCCGTGCTGGCCAGGGTTGGTTGACTGGCCGGGCTGGCCAGGGTTGGTTGACTGGCCGTGCTGGCCAGGGTTGGTTGACTGGCCGGGCTGGCCAGGGTTGTTGACTGGCCGGGCTGGCCAGGGTTGTTGACTGGCCGGGCTGGCCAGGGTTGGTTGACTGGCCGGGCTGGCCAGGGTTGGTTGACTGGCCGGGCTGGCCAGGGTTGGTTGACTGGACGGGCTGGCCAGGGTTGGTTGACTGGCCGGGCTGGCCAGGGTTGGTTGACTGGCCGGGCTGGCCAGGGTTGTGACTGGCCGGGCTGGCCAGGGTTGTGACTGGCCGGGCTGGCCAGGGTTGTGACTGGCCGTGCTGGCCAGGGTTGTTGACTGGCCGTGCTGGCCAGGGTTGGTTGACTGGCCGGGCTGGCCAGGGTTGGTTGACTGGCCGGGCTGGCCAGGGTTGGTTGACTGGCCGGGCTGGCCAGGGTTGGTTGACTGGCCGGGCTGGCCAGGGTTGTGACTGGCCGGGCTGGCCAGGGTTGTGACTGGCCGGGCTGGCCAGGGTTGTGACTGGCCGTGCTGGCCAGGGTTGTTGACTGGCCGTGCTGGCCAGGGTTGGTTGACTGGCCGGGCTGGCCAGGGTTGGTTGACTGGCCGGGCTGGCCAGGGTTGTTGACTGGCCGGGCTGGCCAGGGTTGTTGACTGGCCGTTCTGGCCAGGGTTGGTTGACTGGCCGGGCTGGCCAGGGTTGGTTGACTGGCCGGGCTGGCCAGGGTTGGTTGACTGGCCGGGCTGGCCAGGGTTGGTTGACTGGCCGGGCTGGCCAGGGTTGGTTGACTGGCCGGGCTGGCCAGGGTTGGTTGACTGGCCGGGCTGGCCAGGGTTGGTTGACTGGCCGTGCTGGCCAGGGTTGGTTGACTGGCCGGGCTGGCCAGGGTTGGTTGACTGGCCGTGCTGGCCAGGGTTGGTTGACTGGCCGGGCTGGCCAGGGTTGGTTGACTGGCCGTGCTGGCCAGGGTTGGTTGACTGGCCGGGCTGGCCAGGGTTGGTTGACTGGCCGTGCTGGCCAGGGTTGGTTGACTGGCCGGGCTGGCCAGGGTTGGTTGACTGGCCGGGCTGGCCAGGGTTGGTTGACTGGACGGGCTGGCCAGGGTTGGTTGACTGGCCGGGCTGGCCAGGGTTGGTTGACTGGCCGGGCTGGCCAGGGTTGGTTGACTGGACGGGCTGGCCAGGGTTGGTTGACTGGCCGGGCTGGCCAGGGTTGTTGACTGGCTGGGTTGGTTGACTGGCCGGGCTGGCCAGGGTTGGTTGACTGGCCGGGCTGGCCAGGGTTGGTTGACTGGACGGGCTGGCCAGGGTTGGTTGACTGGCCGGGCTGGCCAGGGTTGGTTGACTGGCCGGGCTGGCCAGGGTTGGTTGACTGGCCGGGCTGGCCAGGGTTGTTGACTGGCTGGGTTGGTTGACTGGCCGGGCTGGCCAGGGTTGGTTGACTGGCCGGGCTGGCCAGGGTTGTTGACTGGCTGGGTTGGTTGACTGGCCGGGCTGGCCAGGGTTGGTTGACTGGCCGGGCTGGCCAGGGTTGTTGACTGGCCGTGCTGGCCAGGGTTGGTTGACTGGCCGGGCTGGCCAGGGTTGGTTGACTGGCCGGGCTGGGCAGGGTACTCGGGTGCGTTGATCCACTGGCCAGAGTACCCGGGTACTGTCCAGTCGGGCTCACCGACGGCTGGGTTTGACATTCAGCCATTATGGTTCAGCCATTTAACGTTATGCCCGGACACGTACTGGTATTTTTGGAAGTGCGTAACTTGATCGGTATGGATAAGTTCCTGTCTTCGCTTAAGTGCTCTTCAGTATCCGTGTGACGTCCGTGGTGGTTTTAGTTTGGCCACTGTCAGTTGGTGTAATTATTGTTCTTTATTTGTATTATTTTGATCATTCTCTGGGACACATCTGTGATCTGACGGTACTACATACTACTCAAAATTATAAGGTTGCTGAACAATTACTGTCCACTTCGTTCAGAACGTTGCTGAGCTTCGTAATAAGTATGCGACAACTTGTCTACTGTCAACATATCTGCACTACAACTACTTTAGATATCCATGTGTTCGGTTTGCCTGCTCACCTGACTGAATATTCACCTTTCATTACCTATCTTTTGACTGTGTGGGCAGCTGTTGCCCGTGTTGTAGAGGTGGCAGCCGTGAGCCGGTTGACCGGGGTGTAGCATGCCACCTTTCTCTGACAGGGAGCTGAACGGTCTGACTATCTGCTGCAAGTACGGCACCAAGGCCCGCTGCACCCCGCGCCGCTCGGCCCCCGCCCCGCCTCTGCCCTACACGTTCGTACTCCGCCGGCCTCGATTGCAGCTCCTCTCCTGCTGATGGGGGGGGGGGGGGGGGCGGCTGTGCGATGCGCTGGACTGGCTGGCATGGGTAGACAGTGTTCGTCGATCGCTGGCTATATGTGTTAAATTACACACAAAGCATTTAATTCATGTACAATGTGTTATTTTTTCACTCCCACTTTGTTACCATTATAACAAAATGTTTATCATGTAAATGATTTGATCGTGCAACTGTTCCGTCCTATACGCTGCAATACTGCATGTTCACTGCTTATTTGCACATATAGTGTTCGTTAGTGACCTGCAGGCACATAGCCAGGATTTCCCCCAGGGGGGGGGGGGGGGGGGGGGGGGGGGGGCGCCTCGAAAGGGCCCCTTTCCGAGCGTTGAAAGGACCCCTTCCTGAGCGTTGAAAGGACCCCTTCCTGAGCGTTGAAAGGGCCCCTTCCCGAGCGTTGAAAGGGCCCCTTTCCAAGCGTTGAAAGGGCCCCATTCCCGAGCGTTGAAAGGGCCCCATTCCCGAGCGTTGAAAGGGCCCCATTCCCGAGCGTTGAAAGGGCCCCATTCCCGAGCGTTGAAAGGGTCCAGCAGAGCAGATGAACCCTCTGACTTGCCTTGGGGCCCCTCCGTGCTGGCTAGGGGTCATTTCGGTCAGGTCAGGGTCCCTCTGACCTGTACAGGAGCCCTTTCGACCTGGTAAGGGACTGCACTGGCTGCTTTGTCGCCCTGCCGGCATGCTCAGGGGCCCCTTCGATCTGCCCAGGGGCCCCCTCTGTGCTGGCTAGGGGCCCATTCTGCATGTTCAGGGCCCTTCTGACTCGCCCAGGGGCCTATCGGTCTAGCCAGGGGCCCATCTGACATGCACAGGGGCTTTTGAACGTCCCTGGGACCCTCTGGTCTTTCAGAGAGGGCCCGGGTGGCCCTAAATGGCCTCCGAAGTGGTCTAAACTCTCTAAAGACCACGCTTCGTGTGGTCTTCCGACTCTTAAAGAGCCCATGATACCGCGCTTCCGAAAAGGGTCCCCTGGCCTCCAGAGGGGGGGGGGGGGGCTGGGCTACGTGCCTGGTGACCTGTTCGTGCAAAATTTATTTGAAGTCTGTCCTCGATTAATAATAACGCAAACGAGTTTCATTGGACCTGGTTTACGGCCTTTATGGGTGAATGGGTGAATTGTTGGTCTAAATGCGGGGTCATGGCCACAGGTCGACCCCGTTTTCGGTACCGATTTCTCCCCCGCATCGTGTGTACGTATCACGGCCAACGATGCCACGTAATCACCTGTAACCACCATCCATCGTATTGTACCCTGCTAACTCACGATACAGAACAAAAGGGTCGTAAGTGGGCCAGGATAGCTGAACAATTGCTGTTTTGAGAAGCAGTATGCTCGAGCGTCGCACACACACACTGTAAAACTGTTTGCTGTTGTATGCGATGTGTTGAGGCGCACTGCGCTGGCCATGCGCTGACGTCGCCTTTCCATGGTATGCAGCGCGCCATCCGGGCGGGAGCGGGACAGACCGCAGCTGGCCGGTCTGTGCCATCAGGCCGACAGACTTCCGAGTGTGCGGCCGCGTTCCCCCGTCAGTGCCAATGTGTGACCCGGGTCTGGTTCTTCTCAGGCCGTCTCTGGGCAACAGCAGTAATGGTGGGATGACGCCCGGACCGACCGATACACTCACACAGGCACACGCAGGTCAGTACAGATACACTCACACAGGCACACGCAGGTCAGCTGTACAGATACACTCACACAGGCACACGCAAGTCAGTACAGATACACTCACACAGGCACACGCAGGTCAGCTGTACAGATACACTCACACAGGCACACGCAGGTCAGTACAGATACACTCACACAGGCACACGCAGGTCAGTACAGATGCACTCACACAGGCACACGCAGGTCAGTACAGATACTCACACAGGCACACGCAGGTCAGTACAGATACACTCACACAGGCACACGCAGGTCAGTACAGATACACTCACACAGGCACACGCAGGTCAGTGCAGATACACTCACACAGGCACACGCAGGTCAGCTGTACAGATACACTCACACAGGCACACGCAGGTCAGCTGTACAGATACACTCACACAGGCACACGCAGGTCAGCTGTACAGATACACTCACACAGGCACACGCAGGTCAGCTGTACAGATACACTCACACAGGCACACGCAAGTCAGTACAGATGCACTCACACAGGCACACGCAGGTCAGTACAGATACACTCACACAGGCACACGCAGGTCAGTACAGATACACACACAGGCACACGCAGGTCAGCTGTACAGATACACTCACACAGGCACACGCAGGTCAGTACAGATACACTCACACAGGCACACGCAGGTCAGTACCGATACACTCACACAGGCACACGCAGGTCAGTACAGATACACTCACACAGGCACACGCAGGTCAGTACAGATACACTCACACAGGCACACGCAGGTCAGTACAGATACACTCACACAGGCACACGCAGGTCAGTACCGATACACTCACAGGCACACGAGGTCAGTACCGATACACTCACGCAGGTCAGTACAGATACACTCTCACAGGCACACGAGGTCAGTACCGATACACTCACACAGGCACACGCAGGTCAGTACAGATACACTCACACAGGCACACGAGGTCAGTACCGATACACTCACACAGGCACACGCAGGTCACTTGTCATCGGCTGCTCTGCGCGTATAGTGACCAGTGATGGTGCTACATCTGGCATCTCATGACGAGTGGCGTGACTGCATGCTCTAACATGTCCTGGCAAGTGGCAGGGCCACAGGATCCAAAGCTAAACAATATATTCCAGCCCAAAGTTAACATGAACGTTATTCACAGTCCAGGGAATGTTTTCGATGGTAACCGTTTCCAAACGTTGTCCTTGTGTGTGATAGTTTTCGCTAGTTCGTAGCAGTCTGATATCCTGCGCTGAGAGACAGAGCAGCGTTGACGGGGGGCGTTTGTTGCAGGCATTGACGGAGTTCCATTTGTGATAAACCCGAAGCTGAACAAGTCGAAGGAGCTGAAGCACTTCATGTTGAATAGCAGTTCGATGACTCTGGAGGAGCTCGATAACCTGGTACGTATCTTTGTTCGACGCGGCTTTGTAGGGATGGAAAGGAGAGCTGAATGGAGGGATAACGAACGCCAGACGAGCTCGCTTTCAAGGGCAAGTCGTCGCTATGTGGTTCTGTTGAACTCCTAATGGACCCTGATCGACTATTTCGCCATGATTTGGCCGGGTGCAGGCCAGACTGGTTATTGATTGAACTTTTTTTTGGAACGATTCAATCATGATTCATTTTGGAATCTGAATGATTCAATCACCGTTCGATTCACGGATACAATTTTGAGAATTGATTCTTTCTGATTCAAAGAATCAAAACAATACTTTAATCGATTCACGTTTGATTCAACATTTAAATATATGTTGTTAATTTATATAAAATCAATACAAATGGAAACATACATATATATGATCATTAAAACATTGTTACTGCAATTATTTCAGTATAAATGAATGTATCAACTGGGACTCTATGTATTTGCACAATGTATCAGTGTACTTGAATTGTTAAGAATCGTTAAATCTTTTGATTCAATCAGACTTTATTTGATGCGGGTTCGATTCAATCACGATTCATGAATCAAAAGATCTGGTGGTGAATCAATAATGTTTCGATTCAAAGAATTTTGATTGGGCGATTCCAATCGATTCGATCAGTGTCGAATCAATAACCAGTCTGGTGCAGGCTAATAAGTAAACTTCATTCGTCTCACGAAGTGCATCTGAAAGCGAGTCATTTTTTAAGGAGCGTTATAAATACGCTTGATGGTGAATTTGGGAGAAGTTGAAAGGGACAGCGTTTTCCCTTGTCCCTTTTCTCCTTGCATTGCCCGGTGACGAAGCCCAGGTGTCTCCATCATGTTACCACCTCCACCTCTGGCGATGGCATGGCGCCATACCTAGATTTACGTATATTTTTGTTCAGTCTAGAAGTATGCATTCCGCTTGTATTTCAAACTCAGTTGATACGCAGTATTACAGCATGTTTGTTCTGACATGGGGTGGCAAAATGTCTCCGGAACTCGAATGATTGGCTGACCCCGACTGTGTGGATGGCAAAATGTCTCCGGAACTCGAATGATTGGCTGACCCCGACTGTGTGGATGGCAAAATGTCTCCGGAACTCGAATGATTGGCTGACCCCGGCTGTGTGGATTTTGGGTTTTAAAGGGAGATAATCACCTTTTTATTTTGTTGGCAACAACTTATTTGGATACCGTTATGGTATTAAAATGTCGTGATCTAAATTTAAGAATAAAATACAATTATTCCCTAATTCAAAGTTGGAAGTTTGGGAAAATTAATGATCGGTATTTTCCCTCCACTATTGGAAAGCGCAACATTTTTAAACGCAACGCTTTTGCATCAATCTGTTCAACGTTGTTGAATGGGCACTTGTAAACAAATCGCCGACAGTAAATAGGTCGCTGTAGTCTAGCACCGGCCGGCCGGTGCCAAGCTAAACTGACGATTGCAATGCCCTTTTTTCAAATGATTGTTGATTGTTCATAAAAGTTTGGCACATATTCCCAAAAGATAGAGTGCAGGAAACAAATTGCATACCTTCATGATAAATAACAATGCGTAGGGAGGCTAATTTAATGAATTCGTTATCGAGGTTTTGCTGAGTACCGACCGATATAAGCGTGGATTGCTTATCGGTAGGAAACTCCCAATATCTTTCGGTAGGAATGTTCATATGCAAAATGTGATGAATTTACATCATATTTTGGCCTCGTCTATCAATTCCAGGTGTTAACTCCATTTTTGTGGAAAAGGTGATTATCTGACTTTAATGGCTGACGAATCGGCACATTTTCTGGGAATGTGCCGTTTTGTCCCAGACACGATCGGGACTTTGGGCTCAGACTGATGCGGATTTGCATTCATTTATATCATAAACATCAGGAAGATGCCTGCATGTTCGTAAAATAGTTCACGAACAACTCATTACTTGGTAGGTAAATGGCAAAACAACTTACAAAAATCAGAGGAAGGTCACTAATTGCTCCCACAGTTGCGAAACTGTCCTGATTGGCACCCATATAGGATCCTCGTTTCTTCGCTTCTCCCTTGTTCGGTGCTCTACACACACGTGTCTCACCAGGACTGTTCTGTCGGCAGACGTCCTACGACTTCCAGACGGAGTACACGACGCTGCAGCAGGCGACCACGCCGGAATGACCTGGACCGTGACCCGTTCTCCACCCCCGCGCGCCGGCCGGCCGCGGCCCCCACCCAGACGCAAACGAGCGGGCGTCGAGGTGTGAGAGTGTATTGTACGGCGCCACGCGACACTGTGTGATATATATATATATATATAACAAGTGGGAACGAGACGGTGGCATGAGACAGTGGGCGTGTGAAGTGGAATTGGCCTACTCGGGTCTTTGGCACAGAGTTGACAGCTCTCCAGCCTAAAGCGACACGGTCAGGTCAGTCTGGCCACGGCGCCGGCACTGCGCCACGCTCCGCGCAAAGGATACACCGTACACGTGCAAATGCCTCGAATATGTACGTAAGTCTAAGAGGTACACTACGGACGAATGCCATCGATAAACAGATAAAATAGCGGTAGACAAGAGTAAAATAGAAAAATATCGTCTCTGAGACGCCGTGGAGAGGAGCGGCGTGGCCGCTCGGTCCCGCCGGCCGGGACTGTGGCCTGCAATGACGCGTATGACGTACGTCAGTGACGCCGCCAATAAACGGAGCCGACGGAGAGCGATACAGCGTGTTTACGGCCGCCGAGCACACCACAGCGGCCGGGCGGCAGCTCCGCTCGACAATCTACCTAGATCACAGCGGCGGCGCCGGCGGCTATCAGACGTTGTACCGCGCCGCGCCCCGCCTCCTCACTGGTCCGCCGCCGACACACACCGGGCGGACCCGCCGCCTCGCATGACTGGCCACCGCGGCCCGACGGACGGACCGGCGCACAACAGGAGACTAGATGGGCTGGGTGGAGGGGAGGTCTGGCTCCCTAGCTGAGTGTGGTGCTGCCGTCCCGGGCCACGAACAACTGCAGGCCGGACGACGCTACCGGAGACACAGACAGGAAGTATGTCAGACACCGGAAACACACACACACACACGCCGAAAATCAGTCTCACATAACCGCGATGAGGCGCAGAACGGATAGTCGCACAGGCCCGCGGAGAGTCGGTCACGCGGCAGAATGGCTTAACAACGTTCAGACTTTGTGACTAGTTTAATCAGTTGACTCAACTTAACCCGTCTCAGGCATTCCTAAAATATTCGACTAGGGGAGTAACACCAGGGGAGTTCTACTAGGGGAGTGCTGAGCATACTGCTGAGGGCGAGTTTGGATGCGCAACTTTCATAAAACCACGTCTTAAACACTGTACACCCAGGTCTTGTACCCAGCTTCAGCTCAACGCATACCGGGTATCAGCGAGCTATAATCCTTATCCGGACCCATGGACGGGCTGTCCGCATGGCGGCGGCAAGTTGGGTCAACTGATTTAACCTGTGACCAGTCTGATAAGATCAATGGTCCATACAACCCCGGGTTCAAAAGTCTCTGAGCTGGTCGTGAGAGCTCAATGTTCATAAACTTCACGCTTCGCGACATCCAATGGTCTGTTTGCACGCTTAGCAACATCCAATGTTCTATAACATCTAAAAGATGCACACAGCGGATGCTATTAAGGTCCGCAGCTCAATGAACAATCGCCAGCATTGAGACCAAGGGCCTAAAGCTTACAGGGATAAGACGATTACTAGCGAGACATTGATTTGGACCGGAATGCCGTGGTTGCAGCAGTGGCGGCACCAGTTGACAAGTCTATCTTAGTCGGTAGGCAACAAACCAACCAAAAACAAGCCGCAACGCCGACTCGGTCACGATCTCAAAGCAGGCGCGCCACCTGTTTTGAATTAGCATGGATTTAAATATGTAGATGTGATGTTTCATCAATCCAGCTCCGTCTCGCATACATTCCGCAAAGACGCATACGCCTATCCCGCGAACTTCTACGAACTGATCATATGCGATTCACGTCAATAACTTGCAAGGCATAGCCAAGCCCACTCATATAATTTGCAAAGTATGTTAAAACCTGGCCCCATTCTAATCCGGTCGTTTGCAAACAAAGTGTTAAGTGAGAATGCAGCTCCGTAGTTAAAAGAAACTTGCGCAAACCTGGCTGTCGGATAAACACAAGCAGGTCTACAACTTGTAGGGCACTCCCAATCCCACTCATACAATATGCAACGTATGCTAATTCATGACCCTGTTCTGAACCGGTCGTTTGGAAACAAGATGTGTATTATGAATGCATTTCTATAGAGTGAGCAATCACTCATGAGAGCTACCTTTCTGCACGTCGCGGCCTACATATGTGTATATCTTGTCTCACCCGCTGAGGGATCGAATTAGGACCTGCACACCCCGTCTCACCTTCTGCGTGGTCCGTGTTGAGGTTGGTGTTCTGCAGCAGGTCGTTGATGACCTCCTCCGGGTCGACCCTCGTGGCGTCGAACCGAGACCCAGCCGCTGCCTCCTTCTTCCTCCGTTCGCTGGCCGGCGGACGCTCCATAGAGTTGTAGTCGGAGAACGCCGAGCCGCTGCTGGCGTTCCTGGAGATACAGGGAGAGACACGGTCAGACGGTCTGACAGCAGCCATGGTCAGACGGTCTGACAGCAGACAGTCAGACGGTCTGACAGCAGACACGGTCAGACGGTCTGACAGCAGACATGGACATAATCCGACAGTCGGTGACGGTGGCAAACCCATCACGAAGACTGTCCCCTCGGACTAACGAGGCTGAGAAAAGGTGGCGCTACCGGCTTGCGAGGAAACCGCCACGGGCCGACGCCAGCCCAGTTGAGTTTGTCAGCGACGTAGTAAATACTGGAAATGATGACCAAAGAACTCGCGGAAACACTGCCGCGAAGCAAATAGTGCATTGCTGATGACATCGAAATTGCACAATATACGCGCACGTGCCTGTTGCACGTGCAGGTGCCTATGTATGATCGCACAAAGCTGCCAGCAGCCAGCGATACTAGAGGCTTATTCCCATTTGATTGTTTCAGGAGTAAAAGACAGCGACCGATAAGTGATTTGAATTACTGCACTACTTCGTCTGCAGCGCTCACTAAATGCCGCACAAGTGCCTACTCTAGATGCAGTTTCAAGAACAATTCGCCGTAACAACCGCCGAAAGAAAATTAATGATCTCATTAGACAGAGGGATCCAACAATCTCATTGCACATGTTCCGTACCGTCCATTAATTGTGTGGTCTGGTGCCTTGCATGAAACGACCCCCCACACGTCACCGACTCGAATCGATTAGCGTTGCTAGGTGCGACGGACGCGCAGACGAATCTCTGCGAGTCAGGCCTGCATGATTACGTAGGGTGAGATGGCGGCCGGTTCTCTATCGTATGCCAGTGGTATCCTCGAGCCAGCTTCAGTTACTTCCTGGGTCCCTGACACCCGGCAGGCAGTGTGTATCGTGGAGTAGCGATATATCAATGCCAATGATCCAGCAATGGTTAATGCATCAGGCCCTGATGATCAGGGGAAAAGGAACAAGAGAGTGCCGCGGCCTTAGCAACCTGATCTTCGGATTCATGAGTTGAGACATACTCGGCGTTAGTAACAGAGCGACTTGACAACTGGCTTCTTCCAGAGGGCTGTGACGATTTACAATCAAATTCATGCGATGCGCACTCGTGGCTTACGGGCTTAGCAACGGTAGTACAGTGCTAATGGAGTTGCTGTACTGGTCTCAGGTCAACTGCGTAATGCAACTGAATAGCTTAACAATTACTACGCAGCTTGGCGGTTCAGCATATGTTAGCAGCATACGTTAAGTTTAGAGTATTGCATATACACCGATATTCTATGAATACAGAATCAGATTACTGGCACTGGTGTTGGCAATTCAAATTTGGTAAGCAAACACGAAGAAGCCGGATGATGAGCCCGGCTCAGCCTCAGAGGCCCCGCACCAGCCATATATCTAAACAAACGTTATACTCCGCTATACCGGCCTCGTTCTGCCTACAATAAAACTGAACTGCTGGAACAGCACTGTTTGCTGCGTCTCAAAAGGTCTGGCCGCTTACAACTACCTGCAGTCGGCACGCCGTGTGCAGACGCTCCCTCACATAACAAGCCACGCTCAAAACGCCCCACAAAACACCGTCTACCAAGTTGTCGGGCCGGACTGGACTGGACCCGACAGGACTGGGCCCGACAGGACTGGGCCCGACTGGACTGGGCCCGACAGGACGGGTCCGACGTGTATTTCAGTGGTGGTGGTATTTTCGGATTTAAGGGGCCGCAAGTTCGCAGGTTATATGCCGCCCGGTGCATTTCAGTGAAAAACGACGCAATTAATATCACATGGTAGCAAACGAGTTGGTATTAAAATCTCTCATTCAGTCCTAGCAGTATCTATGGCCTTGGCCCTAGCAACATTTCCACAACATGACAACATGGTGTTTAAGGGCGCTCCGACAACGAAGATCACGTGGGGCACAGCGTTTCCACAGCAGACATTTCCGTTTCCACAACAGACAAAACGTTGGCAAACTTTATCCGTACCCACTACCCAATTTCAATTATACCCGAAATCCAGCAGCAAGTTTTGTCCGTCCCATTTTCCCGCAGCGGGCACCACTGCAGCTGGCTGCAGCTGGGCTATCTCTATCCGCCCGAGGTTCGGGGTGTGAGAGTGGTGTGGGTGGGCGGACTCAAGAGCGTCCGGCCGGACCGGACGCCTGGCTATTCCAAGCTCTGTCGACCGAGTCCGGCAGCCGGGGGCGGAGGGGGCGGCGGGGGTGTTGACGTGGCGATCACGGCCGGCTGGCCCGCTCCCACGGACTCTGATCCGACTCAGCCGCGGCCGGAGACGGGAGCACTAAACAGGCGGGACACACGAGCCGGCAGCAGCGTCAGCGAAGCCTGAACAGACGACCGTCAGCAGCGTCAGCAGCGCAGCAGCAGCGGCGACGCAGACCGCACACTCAGCGGATGGCTGATTGGCCACAGGTCATCGAACGCCCGCGGCGGCGGCGTCGGGAAATGTCAATCGGTGACAGCGCCACCCATGGCCGTGGCATTCAAACCACAGCCGTACGGCCCGTGCGACACTACGTCAGCACAGTGAGCGTCGTGGTACTGAATATGAGCAGACCCACAGACGTACGTACACAGCCGTGCGACCCTACGTCAGCGCAGTGAGCGACGTGGTACTGAATATGATCAGACCCACAGACGTACGGGCCGTGCGACCCTACGTCAGCACAGTGAGCGACGTGGTACTGAATATGATCAGACCCACAGACGTACTGACCGTGCGACCCTACGTCAGCGCAGTGAGCGACGTGGTACTGAATATGATCAGACCCACAGACGTACTGACGTGCGACCCTACGTGCTGACGTGCGACTCTACGTCAGCACAATGAGCGTGGTGGTACTGAATATGATCAGACGTACGGGCCGTGCGACCCTACGTCAGCGCAGCAAGCGTGGTGGTACTGACGATCAGACCCACAGACGTGCGACCCTACGACAGCACAGTGAGCGACGTGGTACTGACAATCAGCGAGGAGCGGCACTCGTGTAACAGGTTAGGCGGTGGCTGCTACTGAGTGGCTGCGGCTCAACGGCGCGGCAGCACGGCACAATGGCACAGGTCAAGGGACGGTGTGGTGCGATAGCAGACCACGAACGGCGACAGGTCGAGAGGGGGGAGGGGGGGGGGGGGGGGCGGACGCGGGTCGGTGGGGGACGGACGGGGCTCGGTGGGGAACAGTGTCCCAACATTTGTCGATTTGGGTGGGAAATGACACCTAAATATGAATAATTTTCCACTCTCGCTCCCTATTTTAGGGGTGAATTTTCCACTCCCAAATTATAAATTGTGATATTGATTATGACATAAATTGACATAAATATAGACTAAAAATACATGATTTCAAAGAAAACTACTGCTTTTCATATTCAAAACAGAAATCAATATTGTACCATTTTCTACATAATTGTCCACTCCCATGGTCTTTTTGGGCTCGAATTTTCCACTCTGGCACCCAAGAAAAAATGGAATCTTGGGACACTGGTAGGGGACGTACCTGAGGTGTCCCAGCTCGGAGCTGCTGCTCTGCCGGCTGTGTGACGGCTGTGAAGCTAGGCTGCCGTAGCCCGACTGGCTGCTGGAGGTCCTAGAGTGCCCCGGCAGGCCGACCTCAGAGGTGCCCTCCAGCTCCGGCAGGATTCCAGCGCCGTCACCTGCGGCGGACAGACACACACACAGACACGGTCACATGGTGAACACATGGCCTGAGGCACGGCCACATAGTGAAACCGGGCGTAGCGTTCCTAGCTCGGTCGCACAGTGAGTTATGGCGTAATGTCAACAGCTCGGTCACACACTGAAGCCTAGAGTAACCCACACAGCTTGGTTACACGATGTACATTGTACACACAGTCGGCCACGCAGTGAGTCAGAGTGTAGTACCCACTAGTGGTGTAAGATTCGGAAATTTTCCAAATCATGTCCGATCCAAAGTCCGATCCGATATGACAATGTTGACCGACAAGTGTCCGATGAGTTCAAGAGTACGAAAATAGTCAATTGTTTAAACATCTCATGTTCTATGTCAGCTGTAGCTCTTCTGCAACTGTGAAATGATGAGTGCAAACTGCAAGTGTTCATAAGTTGTTATCTTATTGCTACCATTTCACAACAGATTCTAGAAATGATTTCCAGTCCATGTCTATTCTGCCTGATTGGTTTTATATTTATCCGAAGGATATTATTGTTAATTGTAAGTGATGTGTGCAGACTAGCAAACTACAAATGTATGGGCACAACGTGGACAAATGTATCTAACTACCTGTAAGGTAGGAAAATGCGTGAATTGTGATCTGTATGCCTTGACCGAAAATTGTCCAAAATATCTGTGGCTGACCGACCGAGTCCAAATCGGAGTCGGACTATCCAAATATTTGGACTCGGATTTACATCACTAGTACCCACAATTCAGTAACATAGTGAGTCACAGTGTACCATCCAAAGCCCCATTTAACCGATTTAATCCCACTGGAACACTCATTTATGCACAGCGTGATCACGTCGTGCGCTTCGTTGAAACATACACAGACCGCACCCTTAGCAGACGCAGCCGGGTCCCACACACAGACAACTGACATACCCAGGAGGTCACACACACACACCGTCTTCAACACTCCCAGCCCCCGCAGCAACAATAACAAACCATGGTGCTCCCATAACAAACACTCCCACATCCGCCCCCGCCCTGGCCAGTGGCAGCCTCCCAGAGACAGGCCGCGCTCTTGTGACCGCTCTGCATAACGCCTTGCCATCCGCCCCCGCCCTGGCCAGCGGCAGCCTCCCAGAGACAGGCCGCGCTCTTCTGTGACCGCTCTGCATAACGCCTTGCCAGCCGTGCCGCCCTGGCCAGCGGCAGCCTCCCAGAGACAGGCCGCGCTCTTCTGTGACCGCTCTGCATAACGCCTTGCCATCCGCCCCCGCCCTGGCCAGCGGCAGCCTCCCAGAGACAGGCCGCGCTCTTCTGTGACCGCTCTGCATAACGCCTTGCCAGCCGTGCCGCCCTGGCCAGCGGCAGCCTCCCAGAGACAGGCCGCGCGCTTCTGTGAACGCTCTGCATAACGCCTTGCCAGCCGCCCCCGCCCTGGCCAGCGGCAGCCTCCCAGACAGGCCGCGCTCTTCTGTGACCGCTCTGCATAACACCTTGTCAGCCGCCCCCGCCCTGGCCAGCGGCAGCCTCCCAGAGACAGGCCGCGCTCTTCTGTGAACGCTCTGCATAACGCCTTGCCATCCGCCCCCGCCCTGGCCAGTGGCAGCCTCCCAGAGACAGGCCGCGCTCTTCTGTGACCGCTCTGCATAACGCCTTGCCATCCGCCCCCGCCCTGGCCAGCGGCAGCCTCCCAGAGACAGGCCGCGCTCTTCTGTGACCGCTCTGCATAACGCCTTGCCAGCCGTGCCGCCCTGGCCAGCGGCAGCCTCCCAGAGACAGGCCGCGCGCTTCTGTGAACGCTCTGCATAACGCCTTGCCAGCCGCCCCCGCCCTGGCCAGCGGCAGCCTCCCAGAGACAGGCCGCGCTCTTCTGTGACCGCTCTGCATAACACCTTGTCAGCCGCCCCCGCCCTGGCCAGCGGCAGCCTCCCAGAGACAGGCCGCGCTCTTCTGTGAACGCTCTGCATAACGCCTTGCCATCCGCCCCCGCCCTGGCCAGTGGCAGCCTCCCAGAGACAGGCCGCGCTCTTCTGTGACCGCTCTGCATAACGCCTTGCCAGCCGTGCCGCCCTGGCCAGTGGCAGCCTCCCAGAGACAGGCCGCGCTCTTCTGTGACCGCTCTGCATAACGCCTTGCCAGCCGTGCCGCCCTGGCCAGTGGCAGCCTCCCAGAGACAGGCCGCGCTCTTCTGTGACCGCTCTGCATAACGCCTTGCCAGCCGTGCCGCCCTGGCCAGTGGCAGCCTCCCAGAGACAGGCCGCGCTCTTCTGTGACCGCTCTGCATAACGCCTTGCCAGCCGTGCCGCCCTGGCCAGTGGCAGGCTCCCAGAGACAGGCCGCGCTCTTCTGTGACCGCTCTGCATAACACCTTGCCATCCGCCCCCGCCCTGGCCAGCGGCAGCCTCCCAGAGACAGGCCGCGCTCTTCTGTAACCGCTCTGCATAACGCCTTGCCAGCCGTGCCGCCCTGGCCAGCGGCAGCCTCCCAGAGACAGGCCGCGCTCTTCTGTGACCGCTCTGCATAACGCCTTGCCAGCCGCCCCCACACTGGCCAGCGGCAGCCTCCCAGAGACAGGCCGCGCTCTTCTGTGAACGCTCTGCATAACACCTTGCCATCCGCCCCCGCCCTGGCCAGCGGCAGCCTCCCAGAGACAGGCCGCGCGCTTCTGTGACCGCTCTGCATAACGCCTTGCCAGCCGTGCCGCCGTGGCCTCGGGCCGGGCCGGGCCGCGCCGGGCCGCGCCAGGCGAGGGGCGACCTCCAACTCAGCTGACGTCACAGCGCCCTGGTCACTGACCGGCACCGCGACCGCAGTGCATCTGTTCTGCCTATCTGCCCCGGCAGTGTATCTGTTCTGCCTATCTGCCCCGGCGGTGTATCTGTTCTGCCTATCTGCCCCGGCAGTGTATCTGTTCTGCCTATCTGCCCCGGCAGTGTATCTGTTCTGCCTATCTGCCCCGGCAGTGTATCTGTTCTGCCTATCTGCCCCGGCAGTGTATCTGTTCTGCCTAGGCAGTGTATCTGTTCTGCCTATCTGCCCCGGCAGTGTATCGGTTCTGCCTATCTGCCCCGGCAGTGTATCTGTTCTGCCTATCCGCCCCGGCAGTGTATCTGTTCTGCCTATCTGCCCCGGCAGTGTATCTGTTCTGCCTATCCGCCCCGGCAGTGTATCTGTTCTGCCTATGTGCCCCGGCAGTGTATCTGTTCTGCCTAACCGCCCCGGCAATGTATCTGTTCTGCCTATCCGCCCCGGCAGTGTATCTGTTCTGCCTATCTGCCCCGGCAGTGTATCTGTTCTGCCTATCCGCCCCGGCAGTGTATCTGTTCTGCCTATCCGCCCCGGCAGTGTATCTGTTCTGCCTATCTGCCCCGGCAGTGTATCTGTTCTGCCTATCCGCCCCGGCAGTGTATCTGTTCTGCCTATCTGCCCCAGCAGTGTATCTGTTCTGCCTATCCGCCCCGGCAGTGTATCTGTTCTGCTTATCCGCCCCGGCAGTGTATCTGTTCTGCCTATCTGCCCCGGCAGTGTATCTGTTCTGCCTAGACAGTGTATCTGTTCTGCCTATCTGCCCCGGCAGTGTATCTGTTCTGCCTATCCGCCCCGGCAGTGTATCTGTTCTGCCTATCCGCCCCGGCAGTGTATCTGTTCTGCCTATCTGCCCCGGCAGTGTATCTGTTCTGCCTATCCGCCCCGGCAGTGTATCTGTTCTGCCTATCTGCCCCGGCAGTGTATCTGTTCTGCCTATCCTCCCCGGCAGTGTATCTGTTCTGCCTAGGCAGTGTATCTGTTCTGCCTATCTGCCCCGGCAGTGTATCTGTTCTGCCTATCCGCCCCGGCAGTGTATCTGTTCTGCCTATCTGCCCCGGCAGTGTATCTGTTCTGCCTATCTGCCCCGGCAGTGTATCTGTTCTGCCTATCTGCCCCGGCAGTGTATCTGTTCTGCCTATCTGCCCCGGCAGTGTATCTGTTCTGCCTATCTGCCCCGGCAGTGTATCTGTTCTGCCTATCCGCCCCGGCAGTGTATCTGTTCTACCTATCTGCCCCGGCAGTGTATCTGTTCTGCCTATCTGCCCCGGCAGTGTATCTGTTCTGCCTATCCGCCCCGGCAGTGTATCTGTTCTGCCTATCTGCCCCGGCAGTGTATCTGTTCTGCCTATCTGCCCCGGCAGTGTATCTGTTCTGCCTATCTGCCCCGGCAGTGTATCTGTTCTGCCTATCCGCCCCGGCAGTGTATCTGTTCTGCCTATCTGCCCCGGCAGTGTATCTTCTGCCTATCTGCCCCGACAGTGTATCTGTTCTGCCTAGGCAGTGTATCTGTTCTGCCTATCTGCCCCGACAGTGTATATGTTCTGCCTATCCGCCCCGGCAGTGTATCTGTTCTGCCTATCTGCCCCGGCAGTGTATCTGTTCTGCCTATCTGCCCCGGCAGTAGATCTGTTCTGCCTATCTGCCCCGGCAGTGTATCTGTTCTGCCTATCTGCCCCGGCAGTGTATCTGTTCTGCCTATCTGCCCCGGCAGTGTATCTGTTCTGCCTATCTGCCCCGGCAGTGTATCTGGTCTGCCTATCCGCCCCGGCAGTGTATCTGTTCTGCCTATCTGCCCCGGCAGTGTATCTGTTCTGCCTATCTGCCCCGGCAGTGTATCTGTTCTGCCTATCCGCCCCGACAGTGTATCTGTTCTGCCTATCTGCCCCGGCAGTGTATCTGTTCTGCCTATCTGCCCCGGCAGCGTATCTGTTCTGCCTATCTGCCCCGGCAGTGTATCTGTTCTGCCTATCTGCCCCGGCAGTGTATCTGTTCTGCCTATCCGCCCCGGCAGTGTATCTGTTCTGCCTATCTGCCCCGGCAGTGTATCTGTTCTGCCTATCTGCCCCGGCAGTGTATCTGTTCTGCCTATCTGCCCCGGCAGTGTATCTGTTCTGCCTATCTGCCCCGGCAGTGTATCTGTTCTGCCTATCTGCCCCGGCAGTGTATCTGTTCTGCCTATCTGCCCGGCAGTGTATCTGTTCTGCCTATCTGCCCGGCTGGAGACGCACTGCCGCTCTGAAGGCTGCGGTGATTCGTGCAGAGCTGCGCTGCGGTGATTCGTGCAGAGCTGCGCTGCGGTGATTCGTGCAGAGCTGCGCTGCGGTGATTCGTGCAGAGCTGCGCTGCGGTGATTCGTGCAGAGCTGCGCTGCGGTGATTCGTGCAGAGCTGCGCTGCGGTGATTCGTGCAGAGCTGCGCTGCGGTGATTCGTGCAGAGAGCTGCGCTGCGGTGATTCGTGCAGAGCTGCGCTGCGGTGATTCGTGCAGAGCTGCGCTGCGGTGATTCGTGCAGAGCTGCGCTGCGGTGATTCGTGCAGAGCTGCGCTGCGGTGATTCGTGCAGAGCCGCGCTGCGGTGATTCGTGCAGAGCTGCGCTGCGGTGATTCGTGCAGAGCTGCGCTGCGGTGATTCGTGCAGAGCTGCGCTGCTGTGATTCGTGCAGAGCTGCGCTGCGCTGTGCGGAGCTGCGCTGTGCGGAGATACGGTGTAGAGTGGGGCGGTGCGGAGCGGTGTAGAGCGGGGCGGTGCGGAGCGGTGTAGAGCGCGGTACAGCTGCCACAGTCAGTCAGCCGGCTACCCAGGGTATCCGGTGTCGTCAGGCCGCAGGGCAGCGTTCGCATGGCTCGGACCCCGGCTATCCGATCCACGCTCCACTGCAGCTCGGCTCGGCTCGGCTCGGCTCGGCTCGGCGTGGTGCGGTGCGGGGCGGCCCACAGGCACCGGCACCGCCCGGCGGATCCGCCCCGTCCGGGCCTCATCAGCCTCCAGCCGGGGTCACGAGGTCACGGCTGGGCGGGCCCGGCCACCCCGAAGCGGCCCGCCGCGTCCCGGCGCGTCCCGCTGTTCCCCCAGCGCCGGCCATCGCAGCATCGCATCGCGCCACGCCGCCGCACAGGCCGACTTCCTCCCCGGCGATTAAGCGTGCCCTCGGCTGCCGCTGTATCCGCTCCCAGTTCCTGTTCTGCCCCCCCCCCCCCCCCCGGGGGCGATACGCCGTCGCCATGGCCACTGTTCACACAATGGCTCTGTGACTGACATTTGGCGCTCACACCGCGCGGCAAAGATCCGGGATGAGCCGCGGGCGGCGGGCGTTGGCGGAGTGAAGCCACACCCGACTGATCGAGCTGTCATGTTACGGTTGATGAGCTGCGTGCTGTGGGCTGTGGGCTGTGAGCTGTGAGCTGTGAGCTGTGGGCTGTGAGCTGTGAGCTGTGAGCTGCGTGCTGTGGGCTGTGGGTTGTGGGCTGTGGGCTGTGGGCTGTGGGCTGTGGGCTGCGTGCTGTGGGCTGTGAGCGACGCTCCGCTACGTTGGCCTGATCGGGACTGAAGTATTATAATTACCCGACTGGCCATTGTGTTCTCACACGGCCCACGACCCGGCCGAGTTTTCAGATTCCGGGTCAGCGCCGGTATCGAATCCAGCCGGTTTGTCGTGCCGTCGGCGAGGTCCAGCCGCACGATCTGCACTCAAACGGGCTCACTCCCGCAAAATCGGCTCCAAATATGCAACAATCTCAAATCCTTTCACAAGCACGACACAATCCACGAAATGAACCGATCGTCACAATGAACGACCTTAATAAAGCTCCGAGAATGACCCTGCATCAATTCATATAGAGTTTTTATTCCGACTTGGGACATGTCCAGCGCAGGACAGCACAAAGATGACGGCAGGGCCGACGGATAACCGGTTATTTTATACCAGCTCGTTGGCAAAAACGTCCGAGAGCCGGTCTGGCTGCGGCTGCGGTCCGGACGTATGGCGACCGACGCAGGGTCTGAACAGAGGTCGTGTGCCTGGACTGGACAGACGACGCAGGGTCCGAACAGAGGTCGTGTGCCTGGACTGGACAGACGACGCAGGGTCCGAACAGAGGTCGTGTGACTGGACTGGACAGAGGACGCAGGGTTTGAACAGAGGTCGTGTGCCCGGACTGGACAGACGACGCAGGATCCGAACAGAGGTCGTGTGCCTGGACTGGACAGACGACGCAGGGTCCGAACAGAGGTCGTGTGTCTGGACTGGACAGACGACGCAGGGTCTGAACAGAGGTCGTGTGCCTGGACTGGACAGAGGACGCAGGGTCTGAACAGAGGTCGTGTGACTAGACTGGACAGGACAGACGACGCAGTGTCTGAACAGAGGTCGTGTGCCTGGACTGGACAGAGGACGCAGGGTTTGAACAGAGGTCGTGTGCCCGGACTGGACAGACGACGCAGGATCCGAACAGAGGTCGTGTGCCTGGACTGGACAGACGACGCAGGGTCCGAACAGAGGTCGTGTGTCTGGACTGGACAGACGACGCAGGGTCTGAACAGAGGTCGTGTGCCTGGACTGGACAGAGGACGCAGGGTCTGAACAGAGGTCGTGTGACTAGACTGGACAGGACAGACGACGCAGTGTCTGAACAGAGGTCGTGTGCCTGGACTGGACAGAGGACGCAGGGTCTGAACAGAGGTCGTGTGTCCGGACTGGACAGACGACGCAGTGTCTGAACAGAGGTCGTGTGCCTGGACTGGACAGACGACGCAGGGTCCGAACAGAGGTCGTGTGTCTGGACTGGACAGAGGACGCAGTGTCTGAACAGAGGTCGTGTGACTGGACTGGACAGAGGACGCAGGGTCTGAACAGGTCGTGTGACTAGACTGGACAGAGGACGCAGGGTCTGAACAGAGGTCGTGTGACTGGACTGGCCAGAGGACGCAGGGTTTGAACAGAGGTCGTGTGCCCGGACTGGACAGACGACGCAGGATCCGAACAGAGGTCGTGTGACTGGACTGGACAGAGGACGCAGGGTCTGAACAGAGGTCGTGTGCCTGGACTGGACAGAGGACGCAGTGTCTGAACAGAGGTCGTGTGCCTGGACTGGACAGAGGACGCAGGGTCTGAACAGAGGTCGTGTGCCTGGACTGGACAGAGGACGCAGGGTCTGAACAGAGGTCGTGTGCCTGGACTGGACAGAGGACGCAGGGTCCGAACAGAGGTCGTGTGTCTGGACTGGACAGACGACGCAGGGTCTGAACAGAGGTCGTGTGACTGGACTGGACAGACGACGCAGGATCCGAACAGAGGTCGTGTGACTGGACTGGACCGAGGACGCAGGGTCCGAACAGAGGTCGTGTGACTAGACTGGACAGAGGACGCAGGTTCCGAACAGAGGTCGTGTGTCTGGACTGGACAGACGACGCAGGGTCTGAACAGAGGTCGTGTGTCTGGACTGGACAGACGACGCAGGGTCTGAACAGAGGTCGTGTGACTAGACTGGACTGGACAGAGGACGCAGGGTCTGAACAGAGGTCGTGTGACTAGACTGGACTGGACAGAGGACGCAGGGTCTGAACAGAGGTCGTGTGCCTGGACTGGACAGAGGACGCAGGGTCCGAACAGAGGTCGTGTGTCTGGACTGGACAGACGACGCAGGGTCTGAACAGAGGTCGTGTGACTGGACTGGACAGAGGACGCAGGTTCCGAACAGAGGTCGTGTGTCTGGACTGGACAGACGACGCAGGGTCTGAACAGAGGTCGTGTGACTGGACTGGCCAGAGGACGCAGGGTTTGAACAGAGGTCGTGTGCCTGGACTGGACAGAGGACGGTTGGCCACACAGTCTGGAGTCTGCCGGCCACTCTAGGTCTGATCTCTGGCCACTGTTCGTGTGACTGGCGCGGTGCTAATGGGTCGCAGCGGCGCCTCTGTTCTGTTAGTGAGTGGTATGCCATCGGTCACGGCATGTGACGTCACTGGGGGGGGGGGGGGGGGGGCGGTCGGTACTGACCTCTGGTGGCGGCAGGGTCGGAGGGCGGCGCGCGGCCCGGCTCGCCCGGTGTGGACGCCTCTGACGCCGCGAGGTCGCCCGACTCGCCGGGCTGGTGGTGTGCGGACCGGGGAGTCAGCCTGTGGGCAGACGACAGAGAAAGACAGTCAGACACAGACACAGACACAGACACAGACACAGACACAGACACAGACACAGACACAGACACAGACAGACACAGACACAGACACAGACACAGACACAGACACAGACACAGACACAGACACAGACAGACAGACAGACAGACAGACAGACAGACAGACAGACAGACAGACAGACAGACAGACAGACAGACAGACAGACACTGCCACAAACAACACAGTCTGTATTATGTGTCACATACAATACAGACACAGACGCCGTCACATACAATACAGACACAGACGCCGTCACATACAATACAGACACAGACGCCGTCACATACAATACAGACACAGACGCCGTCACATACAATACAGGCACAGACGCCGTCACATACAATACAGACACAGACGCCGTCACATACAATACAGACACAGACGCCGTCACATACAATACAGACACAGACGCCGTCACATACAATACAGACACAGACGCCGTCACATACAATACAGACACAGACGCCGTCACATACAATACAGACACAGACGCCGTCACATACAATACAGACACAGACGCCGTCACATGCAATACAGACACGGACGCCGTCACATACAATACAGACACAGACGCCGTCACATACAATACAGACACAGACGCCGTCACATACAATACAGACACAGACGCCGTCACATACAATACAGACACAGACGCCGTCACATACAATACAGACACAGACGCCGTCACATACAATACAGACACAGACGCCGTCACATACAATACAGACACAGACGCCGTCACATACAATACAGACACAGACGCCGTCACATACAATACAGACACAGACGCCGTCACATACAGGGGTCGCCTGTCAGCCTCATCCCAGCATACACAGACCAGTCACGCATGTCCCACACAGGTCACCAACCGGCCTCAACCGATCATACGTCATTATCATACATCATACATCATAAGTCAGACAAAGGCCACCAAACATCCTCTCAGCCAGTCCCTACCCGAACTCTGGGATAAAAACATCCGCCGCCGGCACCTGGAGACCAACTCCGCGGCTAACAAAAACAGCTCCGGGAACAGGGCCGGTAGCCAGCCTCTACACGGTAGTCCGCCGCACGCCGTCACCGCTGTCAAACACTACCTGTGGCGGCCGACAGTCACACAGAGACACCGTCGAACCCACGGTCACCTTGTCACGGCTTACATGCACGAACAGAGGGGAATCACGGACGGGACGTAAACACGGCGAAACATGAAACTGAAGTCGGCGACTGGCCACGTTATCACGCCGCGTCGGACAGAACAAAGGCAGCCTGCACCCTCCACATGTCGAGACGTGGTGACATACACTATACATGGTTAAATCTGATACCATTATCGCCGGTGGAATGTTACCAATGTTTGATGATGCTCGTCCAAACACGGTAAGACGTGATGCTGATAGCATAACTTAATAACGCCTACCCACTAGGCATCTGTATCATTTGCATGTAATTACCACAATAATGCCGCTCATTAACATGGATGATTAATCGTCAGATCCCGTAGATAAGGTTCCTTACGCTGGGCAACCCGCCACGTTAAAATCGCTTCAGGTTGGGTAATTCCGCAGTGGCAGCACACCGATCGCGTGCTGAAGGCGTAGCCCCAGCACGACCGTTAAACCATGCCATACAGACAACAGCACAAACAAAAAACAATTCACGAATTTTGTGATCGGCAAGGCCGACATACATAGCCGGCACTGCATTTGACTGATGTCAAGTGGCCATATCGTGACATATCGACATATCGTGACGTTAAATCGAACAGCCAACCAGCCGTGCATGTGGTAAGTGGACAAGTGAACCGCGAACGTCCTGTTCATGCTAGTCGAGGACGGTTAACGCTGCCCGTGCTAAGGGATCAACTGAGCTAGCATGTCTGGCACGCTACAAAGATTCCGGCTCAGACATCCATAAGGAGTGCCGGCCACGCAGGTGTCGCCAATGTTATCGTACAGCAAGATCGCGGCTAGCATGGTTTACATAGAGCGAGTTTGTGTGACAGCTGACTGTATACGACTAGCAGACAGACCAGAGCCGCGGCCGCGGCCAGGGCTGTCTACTGATGAATATGGACTCCCTGTGTGTCACAGGCGCCGGCTCAGACAGACACAACGCTCCACAGCCAACACAGAACCAACAGCAGCGGTCAACGGTCGCAAAAGGACGCACTAGCGTCGACACTGACACTGCGCCACAATTGGATTGAAATATCACTACACACTGCGCCACAATTTGATTGAAATATCACTACACACTGCGCCACAATTGGATTGAAATATCACTACACACTGCGCCACAATTTGATTGAAATATCACTACACACTGCGCCACAATTGGATTGAAATATCACTACACACTGCGCCACAATTGGATTGAAATATCACTACACACTGCGCCACAATTGGATTGAAATATCACTACACACTGCGCCACAATTGGATTGAAATATCACTACACACTGCGCCACAATTGGATTGAAATATCACTACACACTGCGCCACAATTGGACTGCATTAACAGGATGACCATAATTGGAACTCGGACCCATTTTCAATTTGTCCAGCGTTACTAACTGCTACTTAAAGGGAAATAATGACCTTTTTCCACAAAAATGGAGTTAGCACTTGAAATCGCCAGACGAGACCAAAATATATTGTAAATTCATCACATTTTGCATGAAAACTTTCCTACCGAAAGATATTTCAAGTTAAAGTTGATGAGCGTTCCACACTTTTAACGACCGGTGCTTGCAAGTACTTTTGGTCCTCATCAAACTGCGGGCTTTTCCCGTATTGTTTTTTTACGCAATGGAGTGGAAAATATATTGTGCGTTCTGCTTGTTGTGATTATATGCCCGGCGGTCTTCTAAAACTAACAGCGATTGGAAAAAGTGGCAATAAAATCGGAAGCTCATCGATGCACATCAACGGCGGCATAGTTAGTGGTTGCGACCCTCAATTTTTGAAAATAAATTCATTTGTTTTCAACATTAGGAGTATTGTATAATTTGTCTGTGGCTGTATATAACACTATATATTATCATGACAAATAAAAAAAAATCCCAAAAAAACTAACAAACAATAACACAAAACTGGCAATTAAATCGGAAGCTCATCGATGCACATCGACGGCGACCTATTTAGCGTCGGCGATTTGTTTACAAAGCATTGTCATGCTTCTCGGCGCACTTAACCATTGTGGAGAGTTGTTGCTAGTAGCGCTTTCGTTCTCCATGGCAACCAGGCGTGAGCCAATGAAAAGCCAGAACGTATTCCCTCTCTGGCTTTTGATTGGCTGACGCCTGGTTGCCATGGAGAACGAAAGCGCTACTAGCGTGTCCGAGCAGCGCTCAGTTTGATCGGAAATGTCACAGAGCCTCCAAAAATGCCGCAATGAATGTAAACAATGGTAGGGAAGGGCGAATTTGTCAATGACCTTCATGAAGTACACAAGGTACTTGTTTGGTATTTTTCCCAAACTTACAACTTCGAATTTGGGAATAATTTTATTTAATTCTTAAATTTAAATAAAATAATTTTAAAACCATAGCGGTAGCCTAAGAAATTGTTGCTAACAAAATCAAAAGGTCATTATTTCCCTTTAATGAGTTCTGAAAACAGCCCGATAACACATATTGTGAACAAACATCTGCTTTAAAATGCATGAATGTGCAGGCCACGAATCGTTCTTGGCAGCTTGTTGCTTTCATGTCTTTCTCGCAGCATTCAACTTTGCATACAGGCTCCATACTAAACTACCCCTACTCCATATTACTAATATTTCTCGAGTAGCTTTGTCTGGACATCAGTATGCAGCGCGGCTACAGATAGCCATCAACTATTCCGACTGCAGACGTTCAATGTGCGCCAAGTGAGCCACAGTTGCCACAGAGCGGAGTGGCGCCAGTATTTCCGCGATATGCCACGTCCCCACAGTGCAGTATTGCTGGACGCGGTGAAGTCACATAGCCGGCCTTTCGTCGTCACAGGCCCGTCAAAAAATCTGCTCAACTCACATGTAAACAACACACCACAGGAACCTATTGGCGAAAAATACCGCTATCGATGACAGGTAGCTTACAAACCTGTCGGTTTTCATGAGCCGGCTCCACCGATATCAGTGCTTACACCAGACAAAAAAAAATGTCTCACCGCCCACGGCCTACTGACCAGTGACCGGCGGTCCCGTTCGCTTGTGTGTGCCCGCTTCGCTCGGCCGTTGACCTAAGCGGCTGTCCACCGCAGCAGACCGGAGTGACCGGAGTCGGGACTGGGCTGACCACGACTGCCCGCTGACCGCTGACCGCTGGGGTCCGCTGCCCGACCACAGCGGCAGCCGGCACACGCGTCTGACCGGGCCGCCGGAGGGGAGGCAGCAGCTAGCGCCCACTCACTCCCACGGGCGTGAGGTAGTACACAGCTGCCGCCTGGGCCACACCGCAGGGCTGGGGAGATGATTCCCACCCTACTAACACCGGCGGCAGGCAGCGCGGAGCCGCCGCTCGGGGTCGAGTCTCACCCGGTGAGACGGGTGAGACGGGTGAGACGGGTGAGACGAGACACCTCCTAGCACCTGTCGTGGCGGCAGCACCTCGGATGTCTCAGGGGGCTCGATGTCGCTGGAACTAGGCCGCTGGGAACGGCGCTGCCGGCGTGTGACGGCCAGCTGGCCCCCTGCCCGGCGAGTCCAGGGAGCGGCGCGGCCCCGGCCTGCCCCGCCCCGGCCGGCACGGTGACCTGGTGCCAGCTGGCGGAGGCAGCACCAACACCATCACCACCGGCGCACCGTGTCAGGAAAGCAGCCCCGAGGCAGTTCAGTCAACATCGACCGACCGATCGGTCGGCTGGCTGGCAGCTGACGCAGCGACGCGCGGCGCACAGCTGGGCCTTATGAGCCGCGTACAGTTAATCACACGTGCTTGAGACTGCACGCAGTCGCGAAGGCCGAACGCCAACGCACGGCCGTCCGGCCGTCCTGGAGCCTGCACCCAGCAGCGGCAGCGGCAGCGGCAGCGGCAGCGGCAGCGGCAGCGGCAGCGGCAGCGGCAGCGGCAGCGGCGGCGGCAGCGGCGGCGGCGGCGGCGGCGGCGGCGGCGGCGGCGGCGGCAGCGGCAGCGGCAGCGGCAGCGGCAGCGGCAGCGGCAGCGGCAGCGGCAGCGGCAGCGGCAGCGGCAGCGGCAGCGGCAGCGGCAGCGGCAGCGGCAGCGGCAGCGGCAGCGGCGGCGTTTCGTTCATAAGACGTGCCGTTAACGGACGTAACCACACGCGGAAAATGTGAGCGCCACCGGGCGGCCGCACCCGTGAGCGGTACTGGGACCGGTTCTTTCCCGTCCGAGGCGCGGCGAGTCACCGTACCGAGGCAAGGATGCGCCGCCGGTGCCGTGACAGGACGCACGAACACACGGGGTAAAACCGCGGCACGGGAGTGGAGATTTCAGGAGACCGCTCCCTGTTCCCGTGAGACGCTGGGAAACACGGCGAGGAAGGCCCGTCTGTAGGCTGGGTGTTGACGGGGCAACGTCGCGTCTAAGTATAGTCTCACCGTACACCGGTCTGTTTCTGACCTGATCTGACCTGATCTGACCTAGCTAACCAGTTCCAACGAGACGCCAGTTTGACCCTGACCTGACCTAAGGTTCAGATGGTCTGCAACTGCTGACCTGTCCCGACGTCGCTAGTCTTTGACGTATTCCGTAGCGCCAGTTTACGAACACTCCTACAGACATGATGGCTGCAACTTTAGGGCATAGGGCTTAGGGGCGCCGCAAAGGGGTATCGGCGGTGAGTTTACAGGCGGACGGTGAGCGCTGGCTTGACCGCCGGCATGACCAGCACATAGACCCAGATACAGTTCACTGCACGGCGAACAGCACGTTCATGTGCCCGTTCGTGACGCCTGTCGCCAAACTGAAGCAATCGCGAAAGGGACACGAGTGCAGTGCCAAGTGGGGAGTTCCATAAGGAGAATTATGCAAACCCAGCTCCGTGGCGTGCACACATGCTCCACAGTTTTCCACTGCAACACGGTTGGTTCGCGTGGCCGTTTTGTCACGTCACTGCCCGACAGAGGTAAAACCAGATAACAGTAGAACCCAATTACAGACAACTCGACTACTGCACGACATCGCTCCATATATGTCACATGTTTGTGTCTTCTTCTAGTCGTGTGCCGAGATTCTCGCAATTTCAGATGGCTAATCTATGCACGTAAAACTTGATGACAACGACCCGCGGCGAGGCAGGAGCTGGAAGGACAGCAGGAAAAGCCACTTCAGGCCCTTTCACTTTCGGTCGATTTTTATTCAGATTACGGCCCAGGCGCCCCTGAGCGGGGTGCATGGCAGAATATGCAATCAGGTGGTGACATGCTAAACACAGCGCAGGGAAACCAAATTGCAAAACAAATCAGCAATTCAATCCATTACCATTTGCACGCAAGGGCCCCACACCATTCACCAATCACACGAAAGCTGTGGAGGAGGGCACGAGTGGAGGCAGCATGTCGAACCGCTCTAGCCTGCTCCTGCCACTTCGCCGACCAGTGATCGCCACTGAAACAGTCCACACAACAGTCTACTCACGTTCTGAAGCAGGGGTCGCCGCTGAGTAGCGTGGTGGACAGCACCACCTTGAGCATGCTGTTGTCCTGGCGGTGGCGCAGGTCGTAGCCCTGCAGCAGGTACCGCCGGCACTGGCCGACGCCGCCGGCGAACTCGGCCAGGTCGATGTCGGCGAACCCCAGCTTCTGGTAGGAGCGGCCGCCCTTCGCCTCCTGACGGACAGAGACGGAGCAGGTCAGACAGAGGTGGACACAAGATACAGGTGAACACATAGACAGACTGCACTAGAGACATAGGACAATGGAGACCTGCTATGCTCCGACATAACGGTGGCGGGGCCCTCCTACCCTCATGGCCGGAGTAGTGTCTGCAATGGACCTTGAACTGTCCGGCAGTATTTATTTCCCAGGCGGATTGAGGCTAAGTCCGCTAGACGTGCAGCAGGTTTACCTGCAATGTGCGGGAGAAAGTGGACGCAGAGGTCAGGTTGGTGGGACAGTTTTTAATTAACACCTGCTAAAAGGTGACTCGAGAAATCAGCAACATCCGACACTACTTCTCACGTGATTAAATTGTAGCTGATTACTGCTGGACACATAAGGCTTATATTTCATCCGCAACGGCTTGCAAATTAGTCTGTCGGAGAATGCAATACTGTAATGTAATCCCATCGAGACGCTTGTACTGATTACCAACGCCACTTTACACGCCGCTGTTACACTGGCTATGTCTACCGAGTCGGTTCGTCGAGTCTCAGCTTCCACCCAACACGTAACTAAGCAATCAGCACGGCGCCAATGCGACCGACGTGACGTCAGCTACGCAGCGTCCGCGGGGAGGACGGTCCTCCTCAAACTATCCCAATCCGGCTCCACCTGCTGCCAATCCGGTGCCCCTCAGAGCGGGCGTGGCGCGGTTGTTGGCCACGGTCAATGGACCGGATTCTCGGATCTAGCCGCCGCCAGCGTCTTTGTAAACGCATCGCGACCGTTTCCAGAATCGCTCTCAAGGTGAGCCTGTTTAGTCTAGCTCCGCCGAATGCACACTGCCAACGCTAATACCGGTGAAGAGCACCTGAGTTTGGGCGGGTCCGGGAGGGCACGGTTTGTATAGATTCCAGCAGCGGGGCCTAACTTCTAGCAGTCGGGCGGCCGATTTGCCAGGAAGCGCCACCGACGCCGCCGTACCACGGGACAATGGCGCAAACAATGGTCTGAACTCTGTGTGGAATGCGGCTGAAAGACGGGCACGCGTGAATAGCGCCGCTAACTGAGGCGGGGTTCAGATTGCGCCGCTAACTGAGGCGGGGTTCAGATAGCGCCGCTAACTGAGGCGGGGTTCAGATAGCGCCGCTAACTGAGGCGGGGTTCAGATAGCGCCGCTAACTGAGGCGGGGTTCAGATAGCGCCGCTAACTGAGGCGGGGTTCAGATAGCGCCGCTAACTGAGGCGGGGTTCAGATTCAGACCGTGTTCTGAGGCGTGGTTCAGATTCAGACCGTGTTCTGAGGCGGGGTTCAGATTCAGACCGTGTTCTGAGGCGGGGTTCAGATTCAGACCGTGTTCTCCTGGAGACGAAGGACGGACTCAGGTCGAACGAGCGACCTCGGTCGGTTTGTACCGGGCCGGGGCACGAGCTGGTCTCCCCGCGTGTCACGTCACCACGTTCCCACTACCATGTGGCGTGCACAGAATATTTCGTGCCGTTTACCCGAGCCGTGCCGCCATACCAGACACACCTTGTGCCGGTTCCACCGTTAACAATCCGCTATCGATGATCCAGAAATGAATTTTTCGCAGATATTTACTCAGACAATGCAGCCGATGTGAAGAATCGACATCGCTTGCAGGCTTGTATTGGTGGCGTTGGAAAGGCCGACCGGCCGGTCTGCAGGGGACAGTAGGCGGTGCTATACTGGTCCAGGCTACCAGTGCCCACTCACACCCCGCGGTGCCAGGTTTCCTCCTCATCGACCTGGTAAGCCCAGCGACCTTGCCCGACCCGCGCCGAGTCGAGCCGCGCCGAGCCGAGCCGAGCCGAGCCGAGCCGAGCCGAGATGGACCGAGCCGAGCCGAGCCGAGCCGAGCCGAGCCGAGCCGAGCCGAGCCGAGCCGAGCCGAGCCGAGCCGAGCCGAGCCGAGCCGAGCCGAGTCGAGTCGAGCCGAGCCGAGCCGAGCCGAGCCGAGCCGAGCCGAGCCGAGCCGAGCCGAGCCGAGCCGAACCGAGCTGAGCCGAGCCGAGCCGAGCCGAGCCGAGCCGAGCCGAGCCGAGCCGAGCCGAGCCGAGCCGAGCCGAACCGAACCGAACCGAGCTGAGTCGAGCCGAGCCGAGCCGAGCCGAGCCGAGCCGAGCCGAGTCGAGCCGCGTCGAGCCGCGCCGAGCCGAGTCGAGTCTGCAGTGGTGTCAGTTGCGTAACCGGCTGTCCCTGCATGTCGTGGTCTGCAGGCTCATAGCCGGACCACGATACAACACCTCGCCGGACCGGTACGGCCTCAGGTACGGCATGTAGCGACGACATGTCGTGCTCCTATGGACACGGGACACACAGACAGACAGACAGGCAGATCCGACCCGCAGTTCACTGGCCAGCTCACCACACCGCCGGCGGTGGAAAACGCTTAGCTAATTATCCAGACTACGTACTGCTAGGACCACACACGAAGGCCGCTCGCTGCGCACGGATTATTGTGGACAATTACCGAGACGAAGTCACCGGAGCACCGGAGTCACCGAGAGACAGTCACCGGAGCACCGGAGAGACAAAGTCACCGGAGCACCGGAGTCACCGAGACAGTCACCGGAGCACCGGGGAGACAAAGTCACCGGAGCACCGGAGTCACCGAGAGACAGTCACCGGAGCACCGGAGAGAAACCGGAGTCACCGGAGAGACAAAGTCACCGGAGCGGAAGACGGGCACGGCTCAGACCAGACTGGTCATTGATTCAACTTTTTTGGAACGATTCAATCACGATTCATTTTGGAACCTGAATGATTCAATCGCCGTTCGTTTCATGGATACAAAATTGAGAATTGATTCTTTCCAATTCAAATAATATATATATATATTTGTTTTAAATCTATTCACGTTTGATTTAACATTTAAATATATATATATATATATATATATATATATATATATATATATATATATATATATATATATATATATATATATATATATATATATATATATATATATATATATATATATATATATATATATATATATATATATATATATATATATATATATATATATATATATATATATATATATATATTATATATATATATATATATATATATATATATATATATATATATACACATATATATATATATATGTGTTGAATTTATGTCAAATCAATAAAAATGGAAACCTACATAGATATGATCATTAGCACTTAATTACATCAATAATATTGCAGTATAAATGAATGTAGCCACTGGGACTGCATTGTATTTGCACAATTTACCATGTGCACTTGAATTGTTAAGAATCGTTAAATCTTTTGATTCAACCAGCCTTGATTCCATGCGGGTTTTGATTCAATCACGATTCATGAATGCAAGGATCCGGTGGTGAATATTCTTTTTTTATTCAAGGAATTTTGATTGAACGATTCCAATCGATTCAATCAGAGTCGAATGAATAACCAGTCTCCTCCGACCCGGGGCCGGTCGGAGCTGCCTCGGCCGACGTAGACGAAGCTGCGGTCGGACAGGTCAGGTGGCAGTCGTCACAAACCGGTCCAACTGGCATCCCCGCCGCCCACCAAGAGCCTCAGCCAACACTCAGCCAGCCGCCAGCCTGCCTCGAAAGGCCGACTTATGGTTATCGGCTACCTCGAATGGACTTCTAGCTCACGGATACCTCGAATGGACGACTTTTAGCTTGCAGTTGCCACTAAGGGCGACTTCTTGTTACGCTCAACACCGGCTGGGGAGTGGAGTTTCCCACTGTGAGTGTGAGTGAGTGTAATTGGGTGGGCGATGCCGTCACGACATCACGTCATCGCGCAGCGTCACGTCACGGCGTCGTCACGTCACGTCACGTCACGGCGCCCCGTGACCAGTCGCCATTCGGAGCGGCGCATGGCATGACACGCGCGCACCTTTCTCCGATCGTGTTGGGATGCGGCGCCACGCAATCGGCCGCGTCTGCCTCCCGGCCGGTCACTGCCGCCACCACCATCACCGCCGCAGCCGCAGCAGCCGGGCATATGACCCGTCACGGGTATCACTGCCGCTCGCTCGTCCCTTCCCGTCCGGGGATCCGCAGCCGCCTGCTGTGGCGCCCCGCGGGGAGAGCGGGTGGCGAGTGAAGGGCTGGAGATGCCGCCATTCTCCGACAGAATGGTGACACGGTGACAACTCCAACTGTCTGTCATGGCGCCAGCCACTGGCCAGTTTGTAAACTGGCGACAAGTTGTGAGGATTGGGGTCTCTCACTCGTCACTGACGTGAGTGTGGTGATGATGGCGAGATGCTCTTCATGCGACAGATTATCATCTGTTAAACAGTCCTGTCGGGACGGGCCGTGATGTCAGGAGACAGACCAGTGACGTCAGCTACTTCAGCGCAGCTGGCCATGCGTGCAGAGGTGCGAAAACATACCACAACTTATTAAGATTGCAAACTGGGTGACTCCAGGGGACTTCACCACCTAAGTTACCGTGCTATGTGACTTCCCCTTCTTCACCAGCTACTGCAAACCTCACCCAGTGACGTCAGCTACTTCAAAGCAGCCGGCCAGGCAGTCACAAAAACATACCGAACTTTTGAGATCAGCGAACTGGGCGGTGACTTTGGAACTTTTGAGATCAGCGAACTGGGCAGTGACTTTGGGGACTTTACCGAATAAGATACTGTGAACGGAGTGACTCCAGGAACACTCCGAGTACCTAACACACCTCCCTGAGTCCCCCACACCTACCAATTACCAGTTACCAGTTTATTCGAAAAAGATCCACGTACCTATATAATCGTGGCTTTTCACCCTTTCACGTCGTATTTCTAAAACACCCCAACTCCTCACCGGCATTCCGCCCAGCTTCGTTGTGTCATAAACGCCCCCGCCTCATGGACATCATCCAGTGGCCCTGGCGAGTCCGCATGGCACGCGCGAATCTCTCAGACCAGCTGCGACTGAGCCGTGCCCGCGGCGGCCGGCCTTCCCACGCTGGTAAGTCGCAGCCGAAGGCCGGCAAGCCAGCTAACGACTCGGTGAGGCGAGCTGTGGAGAGGCGAGCTCAGGGCCTCGGATAACATGGTAACTGGGGGGGGGGGGGGGGCAATTGCCCCACCAACAGTGGAACGAATTCCCCTCCCCCCCCCCCCCCCCCCGTGCAACTGAGTTAATTCGACACGAGCGGGCACTAGGATACTATATATGATGCATCACCAGTCTTTAAAACAAATCCTTCAGTCACCCGAAGCTTTTTTTACTGTACTGCATGGCCTCAGATATCATGTTAATTGGGGGGGGGGGGGCACAGTGACTGCTGGCTCCCTCCCCAGTGACCAAATTTTGCACCCCTAGTGGGAGTAAAATTCGTAGGTAACATACGATTGTATACGGTCTGTAAAGTAGATAAAAGCGTCACTGAAGCATGCTTTTAACTTAAAACCAATACAACACTGTTAACAGCTACTTAGCGTAGCTTTGAGATCTGCGGACGGATACCCGCCCCTCGTCGCATCGGTTCGAAATTGGCGTGGACCACACACAGGTGTCGATTTATTTACGTTTGGGGTGGCCCTCGACCTCAATATCTTGAGTTTGGTCCCCAAAGATGCTTTTGGCTCCCTCAATGTGTTCTGACCAATGGCGGATCCAAGGGGGCCAAAGGCAAAAGCCCCCGAACCGCCTGAAATCAGCAAAAAAATGACGTATTTTCTAATTAAAAAGCCAAGAAACCTTAACGAAAGAAAGTTTATGAAATCATCCATTCATCCATAAAGAAGCAAACTCCGATGAGTTTGTTTTATTGTTTGATACTTTTTGTGGATTTCGCCGCCAAAACAACTGTTTTTGCCGTTCTGGGTTCTCCCTTGTGTCTGGCCTTAGATCAGGAAATATGATTCTACCACTGACGTGCCCCCCCCCCCCCCCCCTGATAAAAATCCTGGCTACGTGCCTGCGCCTAACCATATGCCTTAGCAGCATGTTTTTTTTCTCTCTCTCGAATTGCCGCCCTCCCCCCCCCCCCCCTCCCAGTGAGAATTCCTTAGTCGAGGCCCTGGGCGAGCTGGAGAGAGGCGATCTGGGGAGAGGCGAGCTGGGGAGAGGCGAGCTGGAGAGAGGCGAGCTGTGGAGAGGCGAGCTGGAGAGAGGCGAGCAGTGGAGAGAGGCGAGCTGGAGAGAGGCGAGCTGGGGAGAGGCGAGTTGGGGAGAGACGAGCTGGAGAGGCGAGGCGAGCTGGAGAGAGGCGAGCTGGGGAGAGGCGAGCTGGAGAGAGGCGAGCTGGGGAGAGGCGAGCTGGGGAGAGGCGAGCTGGAGAGAGGCGAGCTGGGGAGAGGCGAGCTGGAGAGAGGCGAGCTGGGGAGAGGCGAGCTGGAGAGGCGAGCTGGAGAGAGGCGAGCTGGGGAGAGGCGAGCTGGAGAGAGGCGAGCAGGCGGCAGTCGTCTGCGGTAGTTACATTACAGACGGCCGGAGCTGGGGAGAGGCGAGCAGGCGGCAGTCGTCTGCGGTAGTTACATTACAGACGGCCGGAGCTGGGGAGCAGGCGAGCAGGCGGCAGTCGTCTGCGGTAGTTACATTACAGACGGCCGGAGCTGGGGAGAGGCGAGCAGGCGGCAGTCGTCTGCGGTAGTTACATTACAGACGGCCGGAGCTGGGGAGAGGCGAGCAGGCGGCAGTCGTCTGCGGTAGTTACATTACAGACGGCCGGAGCTGGGGAGAGGCGAGCAGGCGGCAGTCGTCTGCGGTAGTTACATTACAGACGGCCGGAGCTGGGGAGAGGCGAGCAGGCGGCAGTCGTCTGCGGTAGTTACATTACAGACGGCCGGAGCTGGGGAGAGGCGAGCAGGCGGCAGTCGTCTGCGGTAGTTACATTACAGACGGCCGGAGCTGGGGAGAGGCGAGCAGGCGGCAGTCGTCTGCGGTAGTTACATTACAGACGGCCGGAGCTGGGGAGAGGCGAGCAGGCGGGTCGTCTGCGGTAGTTACATTACAGACGGCCGGAGCTGGGGAGAGGCGAGCAGGCGGCAGTCGTCTGCGGTAGTTACATTACAGACGGCCGGAGCTGGGGAGAGGCGAGCAGGCGGCAGTCGTCTGCGGTAGTTACATTACAGACGGCCGGAGCTGGGGAGAGGCGAGCAGGCGGCAGTCGTCTGCGGTAGTTACATTACAGACGGCCGGAGCTGGGGAGAGGCGAGCAGGCGGCAGTCGTCTGCGGTAGTTACATTACAGACGGCCGGAGCTGGGGAGAGGCGAGCAGGCGGCAGTCGTCTGCGGTAGTTACATTACAGACGGCCGGAGCTGGGGAGCAGGCGAGCAGGCGGCAGTCGTCTGCGGTAGTTACAATACAGACGGCCGGAGCTGGAGAGAGGCGAGCAGGCGGCAGTCGTCTGCGGTAGTTACATTACAGACGGCCGCCGTCACGGATGATGATAATGATGATGTGACACAGAAACGTGCTAGTCAGAAGTGGAACGATGCGTCAACAATGTATGGCCGCTCTACTTGATGAAAAGAACACGAGATGAAAAGTTCATGAAAAGCAGCTGCTACCCTCGGCTCTCAACTTCGAAAACTTTCAACAGAAATTAATTATTCGTGCTGTTTTGCAGAACGAATTCCAATGTAGCCAGACTTCCGCAACCAGTTTGTTTCCTCATTTGTTCGCGTCCGGAGAAACTTTCTACGGGACTGGTGCATGTCTTGACGACAACGACGGTATACCGAGGGGGGGGGGGGGGCGACTATCTCGGGCCGCCAATATTTAATAACATGACAACCTCGCCACAATCAAAGATCAAACTTGGGTTTGTTCACCGACGTCTTGATCAATGTTCAATACTCTCCAATGAACGACGACAAAGACGAACATTATGAGGTCATCGATCCAATCAGAGGCCAGAGTTTACCAAGAACTCCGATAGCTCAATGAATGGCGGGATTATTCGCCGTCAAAGCGGTGCATTCTGTTCGGGCGATCGGACCGAACCAGTCTTTCAGCGGTGACGTGATGCGCCCCGACTGTCAGAGGGCCTGGTCGCATCAGGACCGACAGAACGAACAGGACGCGACGGCAGCGCTAGACTCGGCGCTGCTGACCGCTAGGCCACAGTAGGGCTAGGTCACATCAGGAAGAACAAAGCAGGACACGGCAGCGGCGGACCCGCCGCCGGTCACCGCCGGTCACCGCCGGTCACCGCCGGACCATTCACCGCTGGAGTGGTGACAGCGGCAGGACGCCAGTCCCGCCACGCAGCGCTGACGCCCCGCCATCCTGGGAACGTCGCGGACACGTGCCATCCCCACGGCCGGCGGCGGCGGCGGTCGCTCCCACTCCCACGCCGGCTTCGTAACGGTTATCTCGGGCCGAGACGACTGCGGCGTTCGAGGCACGGCGGCGGCGCGGCGGCGGCGATAGCGGCGCGGCCTTGCCTGAGGCCTCCGCCGCCGCCTTGTTCGCCACGGTCGGCAGCAGCCGGCTACACTGCGTCTCCGCCCCGTGACCCTATCACAGACACACGCTGTTGACAGCCAACGACCGTTATAAAGCCGTGCTGATACACTGCTGATGCGTGTGTTGCGTCGTACGCTACACACAGCGGCGGACTTGCAGGAGGACTTTGCAGCGCGGAGCGAGCCGTATGCAATGCAAGCAACCAGCGAGCAAGCGAGCGAGAACGAACGGGATCGGATCATGATGGATGTGGCTCAACTTTATGAACTGGAATACGGTTTGTCTTTGCCCTTCGCAGAGTAAAACAGCACCTCAACGTGTTTGCGGTTTGACCTTTGAATCCCTGAGGATTCTCGGATCACTGTCAAGGACAAATAAACATTTGGCGTGAAGAGCCAAGTTGTGTTGCCGTTCCTCGAAGGCCAGATTTGTTGTCACTACCAAGTACTCGCCCAAGCTATCTTAAGGACCGGTGCACGCTAACGGTAAACCATTGAGCCCACTGTAGTTCTTAACAAGACCCCAAAACCTAAACATGCACACTGTTCGGTACACGCTACTAGCGCTTTTCGCTAGCTGACGTCACAATTACGTCACGGAAACAGACAATTAAGCGCTTCCAGACTCTGCTTCACGGGCATATCACATGTTTGTTTTCATTTCAGTTTGATTTGTCTCATGCGCCGTTATTGAAACATCCGCTAGCGCTTTCGCTGCTTCTGCGATTTTCCACTAGCGGAAATATCCTCTCCGCAGGCTCCACGGTGCCTATCTTGACGTTTTACTGTTCTGGCTTTTCATTGGCTGACGCCTGGTTGCCACGGAGAAAGAAAGCGCTCCTAGCGCTACTAGCAGCCGCTAGCGTGCGTCCGAACAGCGCTGTGGTTCCTCTCCATCTCATTATCCGAGCAAACGTATAATTCGCCGTGTAGTTTGGATCGCCATACGTTAAATTAAACATGCATCATTGAACACAGTAGCCAGCCTACGGCACGATTGGCTGGAGTGGCGTTATGATATCTCTTTCAGGACAACGGTCCGACCGGCCGCGCCTCCAGGCTCCAGGCTCCAGGCCCGGCCTCGCCAGTCGGCCGCGCGGCGGCTCACACCGCCCACGTCCACATTCCAGCCGACGCCGCTGCCGCCGCCGCCGCCGCCGCCGCCGCCGCCGCCGGGCCTCCAATCAACCGGAACTAACTGGCCGGCGGCAATCCGATGGGTAGCATCACACGCCGCCCGGTCAGGAGCAGGGGCCCGGAGATGGTCAGGAGCCGGTCCGCTGGCCGGGCAGACTACTCAGACGTGCTGATACAACCCAGGGGCTCCGACCGTGGGTCTACTGATAGAACCCGGGGGACGCGACCGTGGGTCTATTGATAGAACCCGGGGGACGCGACCGTGGGTCTATTGATAGAACCCGGGGGCCCCGACCGTGGGTCTATAGATAGAACCCGGGCCCGGACCGTGGGTCTACTGATAGAACCCGGGGGACGCGACCGTGGGTCTATTGATAGAACCCGGGGGCCGGGACCGTGGGTCTATTGATACAACCCAGGGGCCCCGACCGTGGGTCTATAGATAGAACCCGGGCCCGGACCGTGGGTCTACTGATAGAACCCGGGCCCAGACCGTGGGTCTACTGATAGAACCCGGGCCCGGACCGTGGGTCTACTGATAGGACCCGGGCCCAGACCGTGGGTCTACTGATAGAACCCGGGCCCGGACCGTGGGTCTACTGATAGGACTCGGGCCCGGACCGTGGGTCTACTGATAGAACCCGGGCCCGGACCGTGGGTCTACTGATAGAACCCGGGCCCGGACCGTGGGTCTACTGATAGGACTCGGGCCCGGACCGTGGGTCTACTGATAGAACCCGGGCCCGGACCGTGGGTCTACTGATAGGACCCAGGCCCGGACTGAGGGTCTACTGATAGGACCCGGGCCCGAACTGAGGGTCTACTTATGAGCCCGGACCGGGACTGAGGGTCTACTGATAGAACCCGGGCCCGGACCGTGGATCTACTGATAGGACCCAGGCCCGGACTGAGGGTCTACTGATAGAACCCGGGCCCGGACTGAGGGTCTACTGATAGGACCCGGTCCCGGACTGAGGGTCTACAGAGGTAACCAGCCGGCCGGTCAGACCGCAACACTGGCCTGATCGCTGCCAATGGCCGCGACAGGTGTCCTTCTTCCCAGGGAATCCATTCAATCTAGCATCGATCAAACATGCTACGCCCAGAATGTGGCTTTATTCTGGTTATTGTGCGGGCCTACACGGGCCCGCGTAAACCTGAGCAGGGGCTTTCAAATCAGGAAAGAACGTGGTTTGGACCTGATCAGTATCTCCTGAATCGGTTCATCTATTGAGACTCCGGAAACTAGCGTATTTTTCTGGAGAAGGAATGTTATCTCTCTGAAGTCTGTGAAATCTTAGCCGCGCTGAGAAAGACGCAACGAAGCTATTCAGTCGAGGAAAACTGAAATCATGAACGGCAATGTTGCATGGAGAACATAACGCAAATGTGATGCCGAGACTCAGACACGAGAGCTGTTATTCCTGATCAGCAGCGATGATCTAAACATGTCCTCCTTTTGAACCACGAGCCGAGTATCTGGCCTCTGCATGACCTCTTCATTATGGATGTATGCTCTGCTGCATGCCGCACCCTGCTATTCACATTATACATATCCAATATCCCTAGTGCACACTCATGATATATATAATATGCATCATACATAGCCATGGTCCACACCCGGGCCCGGACCAGGACTGAGGGTCTACTGATGGGACCCGGGAGCTACTAACAGCCCTGCGGGAGCTCTGCGGGAGCCCTGCGCCAGAGCTACTGACAGCCTTGCGGGAGAGCTACTGACAGAGCAAAGGACAGCGCCCGCACGTCAGCCGGGGCTGGACAGGGCCTGCCCAGGCCGGGACGGGGTGGGGTGGGGTGGGGAGGGTGGTGCGGGCTGCACCCAGCCCGCTGACGTATCGTGCAGAACGACCGACGCGCCGGACCCGAGGCCAAGGTCAGGCCGTCATCAGCCGTCGCCAGTCACGTCACGCTCGTCACGTTACGTCACGTCACGCTCGTCACATCATGTCGCTCCCAGCAGCCCCGCCCTTCGCGTCCCTGCCAGCGTTTCAGCACTGTCGCACCACACAGCACAGTGCACACACCACTCCCGGGACGTTCCAACTTTGCTGTCCCACCGCTGACCCGCTGGAGACCCGCTGGAGACCCGCTGGAGACCCGCCGCTGACCCGCTCGCTGGAGACCCGCTGGAGACCCGCCGCTGTCCCGCCGCTGCCCCTCCGCCGATCCGCCGCCGACCTGCCGCTGCCCCTCCGCCGACCCGCCGCTGTCCCGCCGCTGCCCCGCCGCTGCCCCGCCGCTGTCCCTCCGCCGACCCGCCGCTGTCCCTCCGCAGACCCGCCGCAGACCCGCCGCTGCCCCGCTGCAGACCCGCTGCAGACCCGCCGCTGTCCCTCCGCCGACCCGCCGCTGTCCCTTCGCAGCCCCGCCGCTGCCCCTCCGCTGTCCCGCCGCTGACCCGCCGCTGCCCCGCCGCCGACCCGCCGCTGCCCCTCCGCAGACCCGCCGCTGCCCTGCCGCTGTCCCGCCGCCGACCCGCCGCCGCCCCGCCGCAGACTCACCGCCGACCCGCCGCTGCCCGCCGCTGCCCCGCCGCTGTCCCTCCGCCGACCCGCCGCTGTCCCTCCGCCGCCCCGCCGCCGCCCCGTCGCAGACCCTCCGCCGACCAGCGGCTGCCCCGCCGCAGACCCGCCGCTGCCCCGCCGCAGACCAGCCGCAGACCCGCCGCTGCCCCGCCGCTGCCCCGCCGCAGACCCGCCGCAGACCCGCCGCTCCCCGCCGCTGTCCCTCCGCCGACCCGCCGCTGTCCCTCCGCCGCTCCGCCGCCGCCCCGCCGCAGACCCGCCGCTGCCCCGCCGCAGACCCTCCGCCGACCCGCCGCTGCCCCGCCGCTGCCCCGCCGCAGACCCGCCGCTGCCCCGCCGCTGTCCCTCCGCTGCCCCGCCGCAGACCCGCCGCTGCCCCGCCGCTGTCCCTCCGCTGCCCCGCCGCTGCCCTGCCGCAGACCCGCCGCTGCCCCTCCGCTGCCCCGCTGCAGACCCGCCGCAGACCCGCCGCAGACCCGCGCGTCGATACGGGAAGTCGAGTGGCTCAGCAGTGGCTCAGCGGCTCGGCAGTCGCTGCGGACCGCTACACCGGACTTCCTTCCTTGCTGGCCCCGCCGCCGCCGCCGCCGCCCCGGTCCCGCCGCAGCCGCAGGCCGAAGGCCGCATGCGACCGGCCGATTTCACCGGATCATGTTTATTTGACCGGGTTCAATCACAACAGGGTGCGCAGGGTATCGGTCCAGGCCGCGCCGGGGCAGGCAGGATCGAGACGGGCCGGACCGGACTGGGTCGAAACGGGTCGGGTCGAGACGGGCCGGACCGGACTGGGTCGAAACGGGTCGGGTCGAGACGGGCCGGACCGGACTGGGTCGAGACGGGTCGGGTCGGGTCGGGACGAGTTAGACCGGGTTGGGTCAGGCCAGGCCTAATCGGGTTGACCTGGGTCGCGTCGGCTGCAGTCGCGGGAGCAGCGGGTGCCCAGACTATTTAGAAAAGAGCGTAGACATACCTGCTTAGCATCAGGCCGACACACTCATGACAAGACAGACGTTGTCGCTGTATCCGTTCTGTCGGCGACTCTTTAGCAGGCCCGCCCACATTCCCACCATAGAGTCACATACTTGCCGCCCGCGAGTGTGTCAGTAGCCCATCGCAGCCGGCACCGAGACCAGACGGCCCAACATAACCGCACAGGCGCCGCCAGTGAGAGTGAGTACGAGCATGAGTCAGCGGTGCGTGCTTAGCACCCCACGCGGCGCGGCGGCACTCACACACAGTCTGCCGTGTCCGACGGGCCATCTGCCGCGCCGGAGTCCCGTCGCTGCCGAAGAGAGAGGGCACAGACGGGACAGACGGACGGACGCGTCCCGTCCTGGAGCGCCGGGATGGACCACCAGAAACAGGCCAGGCGCTCCCGAGCGGCGAAAGCGCCGGCCGGGAACCGCGCGGTCGGCATTGTCGGCATTAGATGGGCCCACTGTCCGCAATTGGTGGGGTCGTTTCACCGTGAAAACGAGCCGAGACACTTTCTTACGTTCGTTGGGACTGCAGGGCCACGGCGTTAGGTAATATAGAAGCCATCCCTACTATGCATCGCCATGAGAAGAATGTGTATTACACGGAGTTATGCGGCTCAAGTCCAGCTCCTACCACATGTCTATTATTTAATCATTATAGATAGCATTTACGCGTGCTTCGTTTCCTAGCCAGACGCGACGTTGCGAAATGGTTCAGTTGCGACATCAGTCTCGTCGGCCTGTTCACGGGAGACAGGTTAACGACTAGCCATCGAGAGCGGCGATTCCCAGCAGCTCAGAGTGGCCATTGAGAGCGCCAGTTTCCCGCGGAGCAGTTCCCGGGAACCGCCGGTGACGGGGAAACACCTCCGCCACGTGTGGAGAGCTCACAGGCGGCACTGAAGGCGGCTGGCTCGTCATCAAACACTTATCCCGCTGATCAAACATCTCAGTCGGGGAGACAACACCCGAGTTCGTGTGCAGATAGCAAACCACTCGAGGAGATTGTTAAATACAATTACCGAAGAAGCTATCATGCTGCCGGGCGGACGGAAATTTAGTGTTTTGTTTGCCAAGAAACATGCCTCTCAGTCGAATATGAGTCACTTTCGCAGACAGTACAAATATTTGGCAGATAAGATACGATACACAGTAACTCGAAGCCAGGGGCGTCGCCACCGAGGGGGCCTAGGGGGGGGGGGGGGGGCAGGATCGCTCCGGCCCCCAGATCGGCAGGATTTTAACATTAGCCATATGGGAGCAGGGGTCAACCACCTGTCTGGCCCCACCGACTTCAAATTTTGTGACGACGCTCCTGCTCGAAGCTCATACTACACAAATCGTCACTAAATTCTGCAAACCTTTCGAAGTGTAGTAGACTTAAACAGTAATGGACAGCAATAATATATTTCGCCGCAGTGTCTGGCTGATACAAAATCGTTCCCGAAAATTACTCGAACACCTAAAAAATCAAAAAGAACATCGGAAGGCTTCTTCGTGTGCTTGCACTTCAAAATGTTGCCATGAGCCATCGAGCTCAAACTTGCAGAGAAAGCGTCAGTAAGCGCCTCGAGCCGCTTCAGCACATCGTCTGCTTGTTGTGCGGACAGTCAAACCGGCCTTCAGAGCTGCAGTACATCCCACCAGTCTTTTCTGATCCCATCAGTGCCGGCCCCACACCGCCCCGACCACGCCTAGTGACTTTGTTTACCCGCCGCTTTACAACACCGCCTTATCTGGAGACGTCTGCTTTGCACTCCGTCATTGCAGCAAACAGACGTGAAGAGATCCCTGCAATGATTCCGACCATTCGTGGCGTGCAACATACGAGGATGCTGACTGGTATGTGCATGGTGCAGACTAGCAGCGATACCAACACACCAAATGTCACTAGCATAAAATCATGTGCAGAAACAAACACACGGCGACGAAAAAGAACACGGCGACTAAAAATCCCCACGTGACAGAAACTATAAACACGTGCCATGCCACCTACAGATCTACAGATCTTGTAGAGCACGGGCCACTTTAACGCTTTTGTCCGCCCCATCAGGTAGCAGGTGCCATATTCCTCGTCAGGTCGGGAGATGGAACCAGGATCCCATGTGAGAGCCGGACACAAGTCCAGTTTCCGTGGCCGCACCATACAGCCGGCGCCATAAAAGAGAAACCAGCCATATTGGGCAGCGGTGGTACACGCGTGATACGCACTTGATGGTCAGAACACCGACTCGGCCACCGTAGAACTGCAGTTCAATAACGCGCATCAACCGGTATACCTTCCCCAATGAAGACAGCCTCTACGTCAACCAACGGTCCACCTTAACACGATATCCATAACTCCGTTCTGACAACCACAGTCAAACCTCGCAAAGAAACCGTTCACCTCTCGAATCCTCTCATCAACACGGCTGGAATTTGCGACCCTGCCTTCTATGGCCGGGACAGCTGGCAGTACCCTGCCTTCTATGGCCGGGACAGCTGGCAGTACCCTGCCTTCTATGGCTGGGACAGCTGGCAGTACCCTGCCTTCTATGGCCGGGACAGCTGGCAGTTCCCTGCCTTCTATGGCCGGGACAGCTGGCAGTACCCTGCCTTCTATGGCCGGGACAGCTGGCAGTACCCTGCCTTCTATGGCTGGGGCAGCTGGCAGTACCCTGCCTTCTATGGCCGGGACAGCTGGCAGTACCCTGCCTTCTATGGCCGGGACAGCCGACAGTACCCTGCCTTCTATGGCCGGGACAGCTGGCAGTACCCTGCCTTCTATGGCTGGGACAGCTGGCAGTACCCTGCCTTCTATGGCCGGGACAGCTGGCAGTACCCTGCCTTCTATGGCTGGGACAGCTGGCAGTACCCTGCCTTCTATGGCTGGGGCAGCTGGCAGTACCCTGCCTTCTATGGTCGGGACAGCTGGCAGTACCCTGCCTTCTATGGCCGGGACAGCTGGCAGTACCCTGCCTTCTATGGCTGGGACAGCTGGCAGTACCCTGCCTTCTATGGCTGGGGCAGCTGGCAGTACCCTGCCTTCTATGGTCGGGACAGCTGACAGTACCCTGCCTTCTATGGCCGGGACAGCTGGCAGTACCCTGCCTTCTATGGCCGGGACAGCTGGCAGTACCCTGCCTTCTATGGCTGGGGCAGCTGGCAGTACCCTGCCTTCTATGGCCGGGACAGCTGGCAGTACCCTGCCTTCTATGGCTGGGACAGCTGGCAGTACCCTGCCTTCTATGGCTGGGACAGCTGGCAGTACCCTGCCTTCTATGGCCGGGACAGCTGGCAGTACCCTGCCTTCTATGGCCGGGACAGCTGGCAGTACCCTGCCTTCTATGGCTGGGACAGCTGGCAGTACCCTGCCTTCTATGGCTGGGGCAGCTGGCAGTACCCTGCCTTCTATGGTCGGGACAGCTGGCAGTACCCTGCCTTCTATGGCCGAGACAGCTGGCAGTACCCTGCCTTCTATGGCCGGGACAGCTGGCAGTACCCTGCCTTCTATGGCTGGGGCAGCTGGCAGTACCCTGCCTTCTATGGCCGGGACAGCTGGCAGTACCCTGCCTTCTATGGCCGGGACAGCTGGCAGTACCCTGCCTTCTATGGTCGGGACAGCTGGCAGTACCCTGCCTTCTATGGCCGGGACAGCTGGCAGTACCCTGCCTTCTATGGCCGGGACAGCTGGCAGTACCCTGCCTTCTATGGCCGGGACAGCTGGCAGTACCCTGCCTTCTATGGCCGGGACAGCTGGCAGTACCCTGCCTTCTATGGCCGGGACAGCTGGCAGTACCCTGCCTTCTATGGCCGGGACAGCTGGCAGTACCCTGCCTTCTATGGCCGGGACAGCTGGCAGTACCCTGCCTTCTATGGTCGGGACAGCTGGCAGTACCCTGCCTTCTATGGCCGGGACAGCTGGCAGTACCCTGCCTTCTATGGCCGGGACAGCTGGCAGTACCCTGCCTTCTATGGCCGGGACAGCTGGCAGTACCCTGCCTTCTATGGCCGGGACAGCTGGCAGTACCCTGCCTTCTATGGCTGGGGCAGCTGGCAGTACCCTGCCTTCTATGGCCGGGACAGCTGGCAGTACCCTGCCTTCTATGGCCGGGACAGCTGGCAGTACCCTGCCTTCTATGGCTGGGACAGCTGGCAGTACCCTGCCTTCTATGGCCGGGACAGCTGGCAGTACCCTGCCTTCTATGGCCGGGACAGCTGGCAGTACCCTGCCTTCTATGGCTGGGGCAGCTGGCAGTACCCTGCCTTCTATGGTCGGGACAGCTGGCAGTACCCTGCCTTCTATGGTCGGGACAGCTGGCAGTACCCTGCCTTCTATGGCCGGGACAGCTGGCAGTACCCTGCCTTCTATGGCCGGGACAGCTGGCAGTACCCTGCCTTCTATGGTCGGGACAGCTGGCAGTACCCTGCCTTCTATGGCCGGGACAGCTGGCAGTACCCTGCCTTCTATGGTCGGGACAGCTGGCAGTACCCTGCCTTCTATGGCCGGGACAGCTGGCAGTACCCTGCCTTCTATGGCCGGGACAGCTGGCAGTACCCTGCCTTCTATGGTCGGGACAGCTGGCAGTACCCTGCCTTCTATGGTCGGGACAGCTGGCAGTACCCTGCCTTCTATGGCCGGGACAGCTGGCAGTACCCTGCCTTCTATGGCTGGGGCAGCTGGCAGTACCCTGCCTTCTATGGCCGGGACAGCTGGCAGTACCCTGCCTTCTATGGTCGGGACAGCTGGCAGTACCCTGCCTTCTATGGCTGGGGCAGCTGGCAGTACCCTGCCTTCTATGGCCGGGACAGCTGGCAGTACCCTGCCTTCTATGGCCGGGACAGCTGGCAGTACCCTGCCTTCTATGGCCGGGACAGCTGGCAGTACCCTGCCTTCTATGGTCGGGACAGCTGGCAGTACCCTGCCTTCTATGGCCGGGACAGCTGGCAGTACCCTGCCTTCTATGGCTGGGACAGCTGACAGGATCCTGCTGCGTCCTGTGGCTGTGACAGCTTAGAGACTGCCTATTATGGCGATCTGACGGGTCTCTACCTGCTATGGCTGGGACAGCTCCCAGCTAACAGTACTCTGCCTGCCATAGCCGGATACCAGCGGTCTCACCGTGACAGACCAGCCGTTCCACCATGGGACACGGCCTCGCTGCAGCGGCGATCCAACACCGCTCCGGGCACGCACCCCGCCGCTGTTCAAGGCTTCAGCCCCGCCTCCCTCCCCAGGTATGACGTCATCAGAGCCGGGAGCACGGCCTCCATTCGCAGAACGCCCGGGGAGCGCGGCCACGCCAGCAGGACGGCCAGCGCCACAGGTATTGATTTCACGCTGGGTGACGTCATCCGAGAGCGAATGTGACATCACCCGGCAGCGGAATAGCCAGAGGAGTGACGTCATCAGATAGAGGTGGATACGTGGCCTCAGCATATGCCCGGCCTCACCGCCGGCCGACCGGCGGGGGGTGACGTCATCAGCTGGAGGCGTGAGTGACGTCACTCGGTGACACGAGTGTCACGCGCTGGAGGGAGGGCGTCAGGCCGGGCTGAGAGGTTCCGGTACCGGCTGTGGTCGCCGCGAGTCGGGAGGATTTGGTGGCCCCGGCGACATTGCGCCACTTGAAAGAGACCACACGCATTGGGAAACACAATGTGTTATGCATACATTTGGCGGGATGTTTTGCAAGGGTGACTTTACCTGTATTTGCTACATGATTTGTGTGCCTTTGACAGCCACTTCGGTTTCGTAACATGTCGACTGACATCAGAAGATACACATCAGCTTTCTGAGCAAAGAACAAACCTACTTTAAACGAAGAACAAATGGTGGACTTTTCAGACCTGTGGGCTGTTCCTTGAAATCGCGGTAACGTTAAATGTTTAGATGGGTTAACAAATATTCAAACAGTTTTCTGGGAGTTGCATTCTTTCAGCGGGTGAGTTTATTAAAATTTCACAAATATACTTCGAAGATGGTTTCCTTCGCAGTCCTTCCTTGAATCGATACATACTTTGCATACCAGGTAACCGTTTGAAACTCTTCGTCTGACAGCATTGCTAATAAAACGCATACATTTGGCAAAGCTGGGCGATTTAGACGATTGATCGTATAAAGAGCATTGTGATGCAGTGGCTGACAGGGGACGAAAGTGACGGAATGACTGCGACCGAGACCTACCTTCCTGACTGAGATGCGGCACACGCACGAGTCCAGCACGCCCGTGCTGCTGGGGGCCGTCATCTTGGCCGTGAACGCCATCCTGGCGTTCCACTTGACCGTGTGGTCCCGCACCTCCTCCCTGCAAACAGAAGAACATAAATGGCACAAACTTCTGCAAACACGCCACAGCCGTCACAAGCACCTCCTCCCTACAACACCAGGCACACAGACGTCACAAACACAGACGTCACAAACACAGACGTCACAAACACAGACGTCATAAACACAGACGTCACAAACACAGACGTCACAAACACATACGTCACAAACACAGACCTCACAAACACAGACGTCACAAACACAAACATCACAAACACAAACATCACAAACCACCGCAGATACGACGCAGCCACGCAACTCCGCACCTGGAAACATGCTACACAAGCGTCGGAAACCACTAACATCAGACAGAGTCGTCACAAACCACCGCGAACACGACACGGCTACGCAGCTCCGTGTCTCTTCCCTCTGGAGAAGATAGAACGAGCCGCCAGAGACCACCAATCGACTCGGATTATCACGCAAATTAACAGCAATACGCCCAACACCCCTCATCCTCGAGACTTCGGCACCGCCTATTGGCGTACACCGCCCAGCATACAATCCACACAGAGCCGCACAACAAAGGGCTATCGCCTGGTCTGTGGCCGTCTGCCCAGTCACCCGGCACACCTTTGTCTTTCTTTCACACGCCCCACCGACCGCTACAATTAGGCGTCATAATAGCCCGCTATGGGCGCCGTATGACCATAAGAGTCGGTGCGGCCAAAAACCCCACTCACCATCATCATCTGGCTACTGTGCTCGTTTCGCTTTCCGGCTCACCCCGTGACGGGGAGCCGTGTCAGCGGTGCGGAGGGGAGGGGAGGGCGCGCCTCCCGCTGAGCCTGACCGCCCGGCCAACGAGAGGCGGCGGGGAGGCGGGGCTGGGGTGGCGTGCCACACGGCGCCCGGGGCGTGACTGGGACACGTCATCGGCAGGGGAGCGCCGCGGGACACTGGTGTGGCACTAGAGCAGCCGTTGGTGACGCCACACCAGCCGGTGGACCAGCCGGGAGGCTGGGAGGTCGGGAGGCTGGGAGGTCGGGAGGGCAGGGAGCCGCTCCTCCTACGGCACATCCCAGCAGAGGCGCTGTCAGCGGAGGTCCCTGTTCCGCCGACATGCGTGTTTCCCCACCACCCAGAGACCACAGCGTCAATAAACACCCATCAGAACCAGATCGGCGGCAGCGGCGAGAGAGGCGGCCGTGTTTGTTATTCTGCATCGGTCGGCGCGGGACCGGCCCCCGGCGTGGCGGACGCCAGGGTAATCCACTTTTACTCACGGCACCCGCGGCTGCGGTCTCGTCTCGTCCGTCATCGGGCCACGAGCGTCTGCCAGGAGATATCATCAGGCGATAGGCTACTTACGAGATGATAGCTATTCTGGGCACGTAGCCAGGGTTTTTATCAGGGGGGGGGGGGGGGCACGTCGGTGGTAGAATCAAATTTCGCTCCTCAATCATATGTTGTTGACCAGGGGGGGGGGGGGTTGTCAGAGAATCTCATTTTATCTAGTGTAAATTTGTTTTGCTCAGGGGTGCATGATGGCCCCCGTGCCGCCCCCCCCCCCCTCTTGGCTACGCCCCTGATTCTGAGCACGTGACTGACGGTGGCGCCAATATCGGCAGTCCCACACCAGTCGGCGTAGTAATCGCTCTAATGGGTGGCGCTGTCTCAACTGACTTATCAGGGTTGCTTGCCAAGATGTCAGTCAAAACTAGTTTTGATTGATATTCACCGTAGTTGGGAAAGGATCGGGAGTCGACAAATATATGTCTGGAAGACCCGCTGCTTCGGCCACTTTGGCTGATTTGTAAAGAGCAAGTAAAAAGCATTTTGGGTTTATTGACAATTGAATGCGACAAGTATTCATACCTTTAATGCTTGGAAAACTGCTATGAATTCTCGAACTTCCGATTATCATCATCGCTTCGAGGTTATATCTGACATGTCCCCTTAAACTACCGAAATCGGCTCAAAATACGCGAATTTAATAATTATAAGCAAAATCTAACCAGCTCTTCCTAAGAGAAGACAGGGTTAAAGGGGGTGTGCCCACTCACATCGCTTATTTGGGGTTATTGCCTATTGGCACTGGTCTATAGAACATATTTTTCTGAATTGACCCATGACTTCGTTTCTCCAGATTCGCCCTAGTTGCCGAGATATTCAAAAGACTCCAGGAACTTGCTGGGAGCAAAAAGTTATCGGGTAGACTCCAGAGGGCTTCCGCTACTAGAAGCACTGCAACTATCGATTAAACTGCTAGCATATTGTTAGCGCCGGCCAATAGCAATTCAACAAAACAGCTCGTGTACGCTGACAACAGCAGCCGAACAGAAACTGGACGGCCATCATGGTTTTTTTTTTCTCGATGATGGCCGTTTCGATGATGGCCGATGCCCATTTTTTGAAGAAGATATCAATTTAGAGCTACGAAACTTGCACATAATAAAGTTCACAGTGGCAAGAACGTGCTGTGCAAAACGTGTCTTTCTATCTTGCATGATGTGACCGTAATTGCATTGTCTTATGTGCGCCGTTTTACATAACATCACCATAGTGGCGATCGTTTTATACATATTGAAACAAAAAATAAGCAAAAAACCAATGTAAGTTAAAATTAAACTAAAGGGGCTCCAGGTGTGAATTTCATCATATACAACAATCAAACCAATAGTTACTTACCGTATGAAAAATATTTTTGACATTCCAAAACAGTAGGCACACTCCCTTTAAATCAATTTTCAACGCACAAGGAAGCGAAGTCTGATGTATCTCGACAGATTTTCTGAGATCTGTCCCCAAACAAACTTGTTTGGACCGCTCCGGATCCGGCCTTGATCACCAATAAACCGTCCATGACAGCTGCGTCACTTCATCCGGCCGCTGGCCTCGCCCCTGCGTCCGTGGCTAACAGGGGACCGCCCGGGGCTATGCCCTCGCGCGCGGCGCCGTGTGGCCGCGTCCCTGCTGCCTGTGTCCGTCAGACCGGCTGACCTTGCCACCTACCAAGGTCGCTACTCGCTGGGACGGCCGGGCCGAGCCGGCGGCGGCAGCCGAGAATCAGGCAGCAAAGATCCAGGTGAAGAAAAAAGGCGACAAAAACTAGATACAGAAACGCGGAGATCTTTGAAGTCGTGCTAAGATAAAAGACGCACATCATGTATGTATCTATCAAAGGCCCTGAGACCTGCCGTGCTCTGAAGCTTCCGGCAGATTGATATCTGATGTGTTGTATTTTGTAGAAGGACTTCAAGATTCTCATGTTTCAAGATTCTCAAGACGCAACTGCGCTTCAAGTTTTGGTCTATTTTACAACTTGGCCTGGGGGCTGGGACACACACGGCGACGCGGTCCAGCCCTGCCTCCTCTGGCCTCGCTCTTCTGTCACCGAGACGAAGTCACCTCGGCCGCGACGTCGGACACAAGGCCGTCCGAAATCGGCGGCATCAGACTCGCAGCGCAGCGCAGCGCAGCGCGGCATCCCTGCGACGTCGACAAACCCCCTCAACGCGCAGCCCGCCCAACGGGGGCGACCGTGCCTTTTCAAAAGTAGACTGACAGGGACTGACTGATGATGGGAACGTGCTTCCCTCCACCGGAATTGGACCAACACCAGAATTGGCCGGGTCGGGCGCGTCGGTCCCACCGTCGGACCAGGTGACTACCGTCTGACTCATACAGTCTGTATAACGGCCTTGGTCTGCGCCAGGGGACACGGGCGGAGCCAGAACGGCAAATAGGGGGATTGGAGAGCCGGAAGTCCCGGCAAGTTTGATAAAACTCCCCGACAATTCGTCAAATTTCGTTTCCTGATAAATTTAGATATAAAACATTTTTAGAACCAAACATGATAATTTTTGCTTATATTTTTTTAAAACAGAACTTAAATTTATTAGGACACGGGTGTGTCCATTTTTGGCCGATGTGAGTCGTTGGGGGGGGGGGGGGGGCATGGCCCCGATGGCACAGGATCCACCCCTGGCCGAGAGACCGTTCGTCCGCCGGCCAACCAGCCGCGGGTCTACGCGAGAATCTGCAGCCAGCCTCCCGCGCCCGCCGATTGCAAAATCGATTCGTGCAGTAATCCGCAAAACAGCTGCGGCAACATTCAGAACATACTGGTTTACGCTTGTTATCTTGTCAGTCACACGCGTTCCTAGCCCAGTTGAGTCAAACATCAGAGCGGAGATAACCGTCCACCTCTGCAGCTGGCCACAGGGCCACGTAATCACGGAAGGTTTGTATCAGCTTATCTTGTTGTGAAGCTCTTGTTCCGACCCAACACAGGTCCCACAACCACGCCAGAGATCTGAGCAACGAAAGACGTGTCACAAACAGCCGACAAAGGCCCGCCGGCACCCTACAACTGTAACACGCACACAACCACTGCCCCATTATCGTGAGCCGTACCGGGCGTAACACAATAGCTTTGTTCCACAAGGCTCGCTCCTCAGTGCTGTGACAAACTAGCCACTGTGGTCACACTTGGATGCGTACCCTATGGCCCGAAAGCGGTACAAAACGAGGACTTGATGTTCTGTGTGCTACCGCACACGGAGCCGCGATAACAGCACGATCCGAGCCATACAAGGGAGGCATTTCGCAACACCCGACGCAAACATCGTGCAAGTCTCTTATGTAACCGCCATCCGCATATCCACGTCGACAAACCATCGACGCCTCCCCTCCCCCTTCCCCTATCCTCCTCCGCTGCAGTCGCGCGGAAGCCGCGCAGTGGAGCCGGTTGCACACGCCGCCGCCGGTTGCGCGGGGTACATCACCGGCCCGTCATCATCACATCATCACATCACCGGCCCGTCATCATCACATCATCACATCACCGGCCCGTCATCAGGAAGCCGCGCAGTGGAGCCGGTTGCACACGCCGCCGCCGGTTGCGAGGGGTACATCACAGGCCCGTCATCATCACATCACATCACCGGCCCGTCATCAGGAAGCCGCGCAGTGGAGCCGGTTGCACACGCCGCCGCCGGTTGCGCGGGGTACATCACCGGCCCGTCATCATCACATCATCACATCACCGGCCCGTCATCAGGAAGCCGCGCAGTGGAGCCGGTTGCACACGCCGCCGCCGGTTGCGAGGGGTACATCACCGGCCCGTCATCATCACCGGTACATCACTGGCCCGTCATCAGGAAGCAGCGACACGACACCGGAGCTTGCCTGGCCTCCCCGTCCGCTCCCACCTGCGGTCCCGCTGTTCATCGTTCAATAATGCATGGCGCGGCTAATTAAATATGAAAGCGGACCTGACAGGCGCGCCGGTCGCCGGTCGGTTGCTCGTCTCTAATCATCAGCAGGAGTGTCGCCTCACGGTTCCCACCCGGCGACGGGAGGAGGTGCGGGCTGCAGCACGCCCGGCGGCAGCAAGGGCAGCAGCGCTTCGCAACACCGTCTCAGCCACGTCCCGGGCCATGGCTCGGCACATGAGGGAGAGCATCACCAGGAAAACGTGATTATCAGTCGGACCAATAATTTCATTCAACCGTTCGACCATTCAACAGTCATACCCGGTGGGGTCTGCTTCTGCTGTGTATCTTCAGGGATCGGAACCAAGACCCCCGTCAGTAATCTGCCGTTGCCCGACACTCGACTGTCCCGGAGGATGCCTTCCGGTCGGTCGGTCGGTCGGTCGGTCGGTCGGTCGGTCGGTCGGTCGGTCGGTCGGTCGGTCGGTCGGTCGGTCGGTCGGTCGGTCGGTCGGTCGGTCCGTCTGTCCGTCTGTCCGTCTGTCCGTCTGTCCGTCTGTCCGTCTGTCCGTCTGTCCGTCTGTCCGTCTGTCCGCCTGTCCGTCTGTCCGTCTGTCCGTCTGTCCGTCTGTCCGTCTATCTGTCCGTCTGTATGTGCCTGCCTTTTCACCAGACTGTCTGTCTACCCCGATGTGGGGGAGTGCCGGCCCCGCGGGGTCACGGCTGACCTCAATCGGCAGCTGGCGGGCGCCGAGCGGAGCCCAGGGCCGCGAGACCTGACCCCGACCTGACCCTGCAGCTATTCAGGGCCGCTGCCGGGACCACTGCCGGGACATCTCCCGGCCCTCCGCCGGACCTCTTTCGGAACCCAGGGAGGCTGTCGGGCCCTCTACCGGGCCCTCTGCTGGCAGGATCAGCCACTTCCTAGACCCACGGATCACGGGCGCAGCGATCGGTCTTCATAGCTGTCCCCTCACAATGGCGCCGTGCCGCCGGCGTCCCGGTCGCCGGATGACGTGACAAATGGGATGGCCGACCGGCGCGTCAAGCTGACGGGGCTGACGGAGCCGGGGGGGGGGGGGGGGGGGGGGGCGGCGACACAGACCCGCACTGTCAGCGGGGCGCGGTCACCGGCGGCGGCTCGGTGATGCCTCAGGCAAGGTCACGAGCGGCGTCACCCTGAGGACGGCCTGCCACCTGCAGTTGGCTGGGTGGCCCGGAAAGGAGACCGGCAGATCGCGGGTGTGCGTCTGTCTACTATCCGCAGCAGCGTTTGGGGGGGGGGGGATGCATAATGCATGAGAGTTCGAGAGGTGTAGGCCAGAAAGTCGGTTATAGCCCCAATGTTTTATTTGATGTAACTAGTCGTACATTAGCACAAGAAATGCGCATTTTCACTGGCACGCGAAACTTAAAATAAATCTGAAACAATATTGTATTACAATCACGGCATTGGTATAGAGGCATTGCCGGCTGTTAGGGACTTTCGAAATTCACAACCCGCACAAGCGATGGTTGAAAAGTCCTCACATCGTCCCAAATAATGTATCAGCAAAACGCCAACAACAGTGTCATAGGATTGCATTTTTTTCTTAAATTTGTTATGTATTATTATTTATTTACCTGAGCATTATTGCGTGTTGTCTCTCAGTTGCAAAATTTGGGTGGAAAACGAAACCCTGTGGGAATATTTTTCCACTCTTTTTCCCCAGTTTTCCACTCCCTAAATCAATATGCATTGGAAAACTATAACTCTGGCACTGATATTACTCATGCTAATATTAACCTGTGGATGACAACAACAAAAAAAAAAACAGGTTAGGAAAGTATTGCTATTTGTAACAGCTGATTCTGATGGGCGAGCTCTTTTTTAGGCTGAATTTTACACTCTTTTTTTATTGTTAGGCCCAATTGTCCACTCGGCACCCAGGCTTCAAGGAAATTCTAGGACCCTGGCCAACAATAAGTATCATTCATAAAGCATACACTTAACGTTCAGCAAAACAAAAACAGATGTAGAACCATAAGAACTTATGGCTTAATTTAGCTGTCATGGCCGTACACTTTCGTCTCAAATATCGACATAGTCATTGATGTTTGCCAGTTACGACCATAAACCTGCCATAAACCGCAGGAAGTGCACTTCAAGACCAATACACGTTTATAGGTTTGGCGCCCACCCCACACGCTCTTTGCATTCAGATGTGGCAGCGCTTTCTCACGAAGCTGCAATTTACTTTGATTTCCAAGGCCCAACGTCCACATAAATGATGATGATCTGGGTTTGAAGGCGATCCGACAACATCAGTCATGCAGCACCCATACACTCCAGACGAAGCTTAGTCGGAAAGACCGCAGTAGTCACCCATACACGCCACACGAAGCTTAGTCGGAAAGCACACAGTACTCACCCATACACTCCACACGAAGCTTAGTCGGAAAGCCCACAGTAGTAAACAGCTTGGTGATTTATAAGAAAGTACTTGGGATGCTTTTCAAGTAAGTACAAATGTTGGCAATCTTCAGAAATTCAGTTCATCTAACATATTTCCACCGATCACCCATAACGTTCTTCAGTCAGCAAAAGTTCTGAAAGTGTCAAAAATCCGACTACGGGCCTGCGGGCTTGAATACGGCAGCTCCAGTCCGAGGGACTGCCAGTAAACTCGCCATGAAGCTGTCCCATGGCTGCAGCCACTAACTGCCGTGTCCTTGGCTTCCAGCTCCGATCAGCCTGACAGCTAAAAGCAAATCTGTACTCTGAGAACCTCTGCATTTGCAAAGGCACCCATGCTGTTGCGGAGTCCCTTAGTTGGAACGGACTCAAGTTACAGGACCCACGAAGAACAAAACAGCGTCGAAGGCATGCTAAATATTTCGATTCAAACATTTATATTTCCACTGTAAACACCGTTCCGAAAAGGCCCGACAAGTTTACAAAGTCGCTCACAATTACATCCACGTCAAGCTGAGTGCGACAAGAGTGGCTTCTGTGTTTATCAAACAAATAATCAAAAGAACCGGGTCGCAACAGAGATCAGTGGATACAAATACCAACTTCCCTTCCAGGCAATGTAACATATATTTGGAAAAATCGTTTACCGGAAAGCCCAGATGGTTTAGTTCGCACAGCACCAGGCGGCCAGAAGCGAACTTGGTACATTTGGCTCGAATCGCTTCGGCCCGATATTTGCCTCTGGTCGGAATGGCCTGCGGTAAGTGGTGTTGTGTCCGTAAATGGGACTTCAAGATGTGGACGGATAACGTTCAAACGTGAGAGCGGATCAAACTTATCGGGCTCTCTGAGCCTCTGATTCCAGAAATACATACATTCAAAGATCCGGACGAGTCTATGAAGGCACAGCTTGCTACAGCGTCGCATGACTCGTTTTTTCAGCATTCGAGCACCGACTGCTATTCACTGAAGGATTTAACTTTTCTTTAAAACTGTACAATAGCCCGCGGAATGTATTGTACGATCTACTCTGGTGGTTTGGAACAGCTCTGCGGTGTATGGTTTATGGGACTTGGGAGTAAATAAGTTTCTACATTCACTCTTAGGTTCCCACTACTAAGGTATGGAAAGGCCCAAGAACAGGCCAGTTGAAGAAACCACAGTTGACTCGAGCCGCTACTGCTGCTTCTGCAACTGCTTCCACCGCGTTGGCGTTGCAGAGATAAGACATTGGACATTTGACACATGTGTGGACATTGGACACATGTGTGGACATTGTCCACACACAACTGGCAGCCTGCAGTAACTGACCAACAAATCACACCACATAGCCCACATCAAATCACACCACATAGCCCACAACAAATCACACCACATAGCCCACATCAAATCACACCACATAGCCCACATCAAATCACACCACATAGCCCACAACAAATCACACCACATAGCCCACATCAAATCACACCACATAGCCCACAACAAATCACACCACATAGCCCACATCAAATCACACCACATAGCCCACAACAAATCACACACACATAAACAATATGCCGCAAAATAAACAAAACGCTCAGACCTCTGTATAGCATTGCAAAACACATACCAAGACCAATTCTAGATAAAATATACAAAGTATACATTAGGCCTCATTTCGACTACTGCGACGCAATCTACGACGGACACAACAATACAAGATGCGACCAGACTCGAAACATTACAAAACAGAGCTGCAAGACTGGTTACCGGGGGTTATTCAGGACCCCTTCCGACAAACCACGGACAGAACTGGGATGGGACAGTCTAACAACGAGAAGACGTTTACACAGACTGACGCTCTATCACAAACTGAACGACCCAGGACAACGTTGCCCAAACTACATCGCAGAATCATGCCAAACACTCGAGCTCAAGACACCAACAGACAACTCAGAAATGCTAACATGCACACTAAAACCACCAGCCGCACATCATCATACCACAACTCATTTGTCCACACAACTTGCACACAATGGAACGAACTGCCCAGCACAACACAACATCTTACACACTCCGCTTTCAAACAGCAGCTCTGCGAGCACCTGGGAGCGTCCGATGCACCCATTTACTTTACTGCTGGATCAAAAAAGGGGAATATTTTGCACGCGAGGCTAAGAATGGATATGACTTATTTGAATTATTATTTATTTAGTATTCAGAAAGCAACAACACCCTCTTGTCAATGCGGACATCGCAATGAAACTATTAGTCATTTCGTCCTTAATGTCAAAATCATACGGAGCACTCCCAAACATTACTTCCCGACTTTAGAAATAAATCACCCAAGGACCAACTACACATTCTACTATACGGGACAGACCACACCGGCGGCGGCGGTCGGTCGGTGGCCTTGCATTTCCAAAATGTCTTGCTAAATTCGAAACGATTTGCTTATCTTCCTTAATTTTGTTCCGCAATCACCACCCTAAATGGACGCGACGTGCCCGGAGGTGACTGTGGGGGCTTCGACCTACACCAGAGCGAGCTGTGCCGTGACGGCGGTCGCAGTTAAAGGGAAATAATGACCTTTTTATTTTGTTAGCAGCAATTTCTTAGGCTACCGTTATGGTTTTAAAATTATTTTATTTAAATTTAAGAATTAAATAAAATTATTCCCAAATTCAAAGTTGTAAGTTTGGAAAAAATACAAAACAAGTACCTTGTGTACTTCATGAAGGTCATTGACAAATTTGTCCTTCCCTACCATTGTTTACATCGAGTGCGTCATTTTTGGAGGCTCTGTGACGTTTCCGATCAAACTGAGCGCTGATCGGACACACGCTAGTAGCGCTTTCGTTCTCCATGGCAACCAGGCGTCAGCCAATCAAAAGCCAGAAAGGGAATACGTTCTGGCTTTTCATTGGCTCACGCCTGGTTGCCATGGAGAACGAAAGCGCTACTAGCGTGCGTTCGAGCAGCGCTCTGATCCGTGAAGCAATCCGTGAAGCATCCGTGATGCATGACTGACTATCAGTATAAGTCATGAATACCAACAACATGCAAACTATACCAACTCGAATAAAATAAGGGCGGAATGATTTGAACCCCAGGCAAGCTAGTATTCGCAAAGCACTCGGCACTGCGCCACAATAGCAAAAGGTGAGGGAAATGCATATTGGATAAAATATTATTACGTCACAAGTTTCTGAAGTGTCAACTACTATGAAATACAGTGATAAAATACCTTTAATAATTATTAACAAGAAAATTCAAACTTAAAAACAATAATTTGAATAAGTCTTTAATTAGCTTTCAACTCAAAATCAGATATATTTTGCAATGCTACACAAGAATGGCACCAGTGACGTTATTAACAAAGCCTGCTACGGGACTTGGGTATACTAATCACGAACAACTCGCCACAATGGTTAAGTGCGCCGCGAAGCATGACAATGACTTTGTAAACAAATCGCCGACGCTAAATAGGTCGCCGTCGATGTGCATCGATGAGCTTCAGATTTATTTGCCAGTTTTATGTTATTGTTTGTTAGTTTTTTTGGGGGGAAAATTATTATTTTTCATGATAATATAAAACATAGTGTTATATACAGTCACAGACAAATTATACAAAACTCCTAATGTTGAAAACAAATGAATCGATTTGCAAAAATTGAGGGTCGCAACCACTAACTATGCCGCCGTTGATGTGCATCGATGAGCTTCCGATTTTATTGCCACTTTTTCCAATCGCTGTTAGTTTTAGAAGATCGCCGGGCATATAATCACAACAAGCAGAACGCACAATATATTTTCACTCCATTGCGTAAAAAACCAATACGGGAAAAGCCCGCAGTTTGATGAGGACCAAAAGTACTTGCAAGTACCGGTCGTTAAAGGTGTGGAACGCTTATCAATTTTAACTTGAAATATCTTTCGGTAGGGAAGTTTTCATGCAAAATGTGATGAATTTACAATATATTTTGGTCTCGTCTGGCGATTTCAAGTGCTAACTCCATTTTTGTGGAAAAAGGTCATTATTTCCCTTTAACCATTTATTCTTATTTTCAGACAGGGTGCCTTGATTTAAGCTTTTTTGCTTTGCACCTTTCTGATTTACTTCAATATTTTGTTTAATTTATGTTTAATAAACTTGGTGATGATGATGATGACATAGCTCCTCTCATGCCGGAGCACGCGCACATGGCGTCATAACCAGTTTTGCTTTTTTGTACGGGCCTCTCAAAGGTGTGCTAACTTAGCAGCACGTGAACGACGAGACGGGTTTGTCAAGTTTCATAAGCAGCCTATGAAAACCTTTCATATATAATGGCGAAAATTATACATTGCCAGGCTATAAAAGTATAGTCTCTTACAGAGTTGATGGATTTTGTGGTGTTCTTGGAACATGTGTACACTGTATAGTGTGATCAGATATTATCGTGACGTAAGCATCGGCTCCATAGCCTGGGGCTCCGTATACAGTCCACACCCGTCCACACCTGTAGTCCTGTACTCATGCTAGAGAACATCACCCTTGTCCATTGCATAACAGAACAGGTGAGGCAACACCCAGCCACCTGAAACATTGCATTGCCCTACACACAGAATATTCATTATGCATTTAAGAATGGCATGCAGAATGGTGTGGAATCCTATTCAATTGGGGGGGCTTCAGCACCCCTCCCCCCCCCCCACACACACACACACTTGGGCTTCAGCTCCCCCCCCCCCCCCCCCCCCCACACACACACACACACTTGGATGAATGAGTGGATCAAATCCAGGGATAAATCTGCATTTTGTGAATTTGTATGGTACTTTAAGCGATTTTTCCCAGCTCAGCCCCCCCCCCCCCCCCAAAAAAAAAAAAACTTTTCTGGAGAAGCTACGCCCCTGGCATGCAGCCTGCATGCAACTAGACTATCAAGTTATGTGGTCAGATACCTTGTCACTTTAGCAACCAAGCTATGTTGATGTTGACTGGACCAGAGGTGTAGTATACTACAGGTTTGTACCTGAAGGGGTCATATCATGTAATATAACCAGGTAAGGCAACAAAATTAAAAAGAACCTTATATTTATATAACATGGAAACACAAAACTTCATACATAAGGCATGATTATATATCCAACAAAACCAGATTCCAGTTCCTGAAAAAATGTAAATGAGACAGCAATAATGATTCATAAGACGGCTGATGTTACTCTTACCTGGTTGAATGATCCATGAATTTTCCACCATCCAGGAGATGTACTTTGCAGAATAGCACAGCACTCACAAAAGGCACTGCTGTCAGTTCTTCAACCTCAAGATCCACCTGGAATTTGTACTTCTTCTTCTTTGACATTATATTCATGGTTGTTTTGTATGTGATCAAAAGTTTATACCTCGTTACTTGCTCAGAGCTGAAATAGCCAGACCTGAAAAAGCAGAAAACAATTGAACACCTACTCCAACATTACAGACATATCCTGATTATGGATCAGCAGACACCCAAGACCACAATAGGTGGGCAGCATGTCAGTTTGATAGTCAAGCATCATTCAATGAGCATCACCAACATGCAAAAATATTCCAAATGCAAAAATATTTCCCAGTGCAAAAATATTTGTATCTATTATTAATATTAACACAAATATGAAATATTTAATAATTTTGCCTAAGCAAGGAATTGAAAACATGTTGATGTCTGAAGGGTACATGGAAAATAGCAATTGTATGGTTGAAAATCAAATATGGAAATGCCAAACCCGACTTCCACCTTAATCAGCAAAAACTCGTAGTTTTAGGATAACATTACTGACAGCTCCCAAGTCTCACGCCGATCATGATCACAGTTCAATATAACGAACAGTTCATTTATATTTTCAGACACCCAAACTCAAAGTAACATGATTACCTATTCGGTATGTCCGAAAATAATTGTCAGAGAGAAGTCGCCTCGCGTGCAACACAGACCTTCACGAGAACAACACGAAACACCACACACCCAAGCTCACGACTCGAGAATGTCGCGGGAGGCGGGACGCCAGTCTGCCGAACCCAAGGTATAAGCTTTGTTTACACGGTATTCTGGTCGAAGTCCAGAGCTGCCATATTTGCGCTCCGCTTCGAATAGCCCAGATAAAGCCCAGTTTCGGGTGACCTAGGCTGTATCTTGAACTAAACTCAATATGAAGATCTTATGCAGAAAAATGAGCGATTTACGACCAGCAGCAAGGCAGTCGCCAGTCGGCAGTATGATTTTATATATGACTATGTGACTATATGACTCATAATGTATTAAGTGTCAAGTATGAGCAGGGGCGCAGCCAGGGGGGGGGGGGGGGGGGCAAGGAGGGGGGGGGGGGGGGGAGCAATTCCCCCCCCCCCTTACGGGTCACAGGGGGCCCCGCCGAGATTGGCCCAGATACCATTTGCATTAGCTAAATGGCTTTCAAAAAGTCACAGAGGAGCCCTCAAACCAGGCAAGGGGCACTGGGACTGGTGCATGTCAAGGACCCTCAGAGACACTGAAGGGCTTTCGAAGCCGGCCCAGCGGGCCTCTTGGGCATATCCAGCGGGCCTCTTTGGCATGCCCAGCGGGCCTCTTTGGCATGCCCAGGGGCCCATTGAGCCCACCGAGGGGCTCAAAAACTGTCCAGGAACCTCTTGAGCATATCCAGGGGCCCATGGAGCCCACTTAAGGGCGCAAAAATATGCCCAGGGACCTTTCGAGCATGCCCTGGGGCCCATTGAGCCCACTCAGGGGCCCCAAAAACCTACCCAGGGGCCTCTAGAGCATGTCCACTTGTCCAGGGGCCAATTGAGCCCACCCACGGCCCAATAAACCTGCCCAGTGGCCTCTCGAGCATATCCAGGGGCCCATTGAGTATGAGAGTGCCTAGAAACAGCCTATTGAATCGCCTAATAGTATATTCGGAGAGCTACTAAATATGGCAGCATCATAGAATCGTTCAGGTCGGCGTATATAATGAACCCCGCTTTAGACAAGCTAAGTAGCTGTTGGATAGCTCTGTTGCTGTGTGTATTTTTTGAGGAACCACATTATATTTAGATATAAGGATTAGATATTTAGTTTCGTGGATCGTTTAGGTATTATTTTTAAGCATTCATAGTTAGCTGTTACCTCTTACTTGCTTTTTAAAGGACTTTTCATTCTAGCTTGTGTGCGCCAAAATTGTCTTAGTCTTATTTTTGTGTTATTAGTTGCAGGGTTGGATAAGTAGATATTTTAGAAAATTAGGGATAATTAAGGTGTATTTAGTATTCAGTTTATTTAAGGATTAGATATTTAGTCTAGTATTAGGTGCACTCATAGCTGATTTGTGTCACTAGCCTTACCTAGATCCAGTTAAGGTTTAGAAGAAGAAGAAGAAAAAAAAGTTAAGTTAAGTTAGTAAAGTATTGAAAAGTGCATAGTACCTAAGTTATATACCTAAGTTACTAGTGTATTCAAATGAGCAGGACTAGGATGCAGGCGAAGGTAGCAGAGCTAGAGGCCCTCCAGGCTAGAGTAGCGGAGCTTGAGGCGCAGTTAAGTAAGTGTAGGTGTAGAGATGAGCCGTAGGAGGGTGTAGCTCCTGACCAAGGAACGTATGCGCAGATCGTGGTTAGGGGGTCAGAAAAGGAGCCTACAGGATCAGGGACCAGTGGTAGTTCTGATAGGGGCATAAGGGAGGAGGATAAGGCAAAGGTGGATAGTGCGGCTGGGGTTTGGAAGTGTGTTGGAGGGTCACGTTTCTGGAGACTCAACATTGTGGAAAGTAATGCTAGGGCTACAGACAGTAAGGATGAGGAGGGGTGCTGGGTAATGGAGGGTGGTAGCAGAATCTGGAGGAGGAAGAGGGAAGGGGATCAGGAGGGATGGACAAAAGTTCAGGGTAGAGTCAGGCAGTACAGCCCCAGGGAACATCAGCAGGTTACAATAGCAAATAGGTTCAGTGCGTTAGAGTCAGCAGCTGAAAGTGACAGGGAAGAGATTCAGCATTTAGTGGTTGGGGACTCAAGGGTAAGGCCCTTAAGGCGAACATTCTGTGGGAAGAGGGACAGATGTATAGTCAAACCGGGGGCAAGAGTAGTTGATATGGGCCCTGTCATTGAGGCAGAACTTGGTAGGAGTAGCCCGGAGACAGTTATAATACAGGTGGGGGTGAACAACATAGGACCTAGGCAGAGTGTGAGAATAGTAGCGGAGTACCGGAGCCTGCTGCAGAGGTTGAAGGAGTTCAGGAAACCAGTCATTGTGACTGGCATCCTCCCTCGCTGTGGAGCCAGTGAGGAGTGGTACTTGAGAGCTCTGTCTGTGAACAGCTCAGTTCAGAACTTATGTTCAGCTATGGGGCTTAGTTATGTAGACTTATGGGATCAGTTCTATGAGTGGCATAGGTACTATATGAAGGATGGGCTTCACTTATCGGATGAGGGGGCAAGGGCTTTGGGAGATGCCTACAGAAGTGTCATTCAGGGAAACTAGGTAGGAGGGGGGGTTCAGGGACGCTAGTACTAGGGCATCAGGAAGTAAGCATTGGTAGAAGTTCATGTCAGAATAGGACAGTAGATCATAATTCCCTCAGAATTAGTAGAGTCAGCTCAAAGTATAAGATCACATGTGTGTTGCTGAATGCCCAAAGTATTAGGTCTAAATTTGATGAGTTTGAGTGTTATGTTGCCCTTGAAAAGCCTGATATCATTTGTGTAACCGAGACATGGGTTAGTGAGGGGTATAATAGGGATAGGCTACAGGATTTCGAGTTACAAGGGTATAACATGTTCTCATACTGCAGAGAATCACGGCAGGGAGGCGGAGTGTTTGTATATGTAAATAGCTTGTACTGCACTACTAGAGTTGATGATTCTAGTAAAGTAAAAGAAGTAGAATCAATCTGGCTTGACATTAAAATTGGTACAGGAAACAGAGGAAGGTTGAGGATAGGTGCATTTTACAGACCAGGGAATCTTCCAAGGAACTCCCAAGCTGAAACAGACCAAGATATTTGTGAGGAAATACGTAAGAACTTTCGGGCTCAGTGTCTTATTATGGGAGATTTTAACTTAAGAGGATACGAAAGTATAGCAGAGGAAACAAATGAGTGTAGGTTGTATAGGCAAATCTTTGAAGAGGAGCTTTTCATGCATCAGTTTGTAACAGAGCCAACCAGACATTGCTCCATTCTAGACCTTGTATTCTCAGACAACAGTGATCTAGTTAGTGACATAAGTATTTGTGCAGGTCTAGGAACCAGTGATCACAATATGGTTAAATTCAATATCTCATCAGAAATGAGGCCCAAAGATAACCTTATTATGGTTCCAAACTTCAGCCGGGCTGATTTTGATGGTATTAGAAATGACCTCGCACAGATAAAATGGAACGTTGAGTTGGCAGGTTTAGATGCATGTGAGGCCTGGAATGTTTTCAAAGCTAGATTAAGCCAAATTCAAAATCGGCATATACCCCTCAGGCACAAACGTAACAGAACCAAGGGCAATCCAGTTTGGCTTACCCCAGAAGTAAGGAGTGCTATACAAGCTAAAAGAAGTGCATTTGGCATTTTGAAGGGATCTTCACTAGATATAAATCAGAAGGCCTACCAGAATGCAAGAAATTCAGTTAAGAAAAAGGTCAGAGCAGCTAAAAGGGCAAAGGAACTTGATTTAGCTAGACATTGTAATGCAGATAGTAAGAAGTTCTTCAGTTTTTATAAGTTAAGTACAGTTTCCAAAAATATAGGTCCATTTAAGGTAGATGATGTGTTAGTTAGCAAGGACAGTGAAATGGTTGAAGTGCTTAATGATCAGTTTCAATCTGTCTTTACTATCGAGGACCAGAGTAGTATTGCAGCACTTCAGCCTGAGCTAGAGACAGAGGAGACTATAGGAGAGCTAGGTGGCATAAGTAGTGAACTTGTTCTAGAATATCTAAAGAAAGTAAGGCCTAACAAGGCAGAAGGACCTGATGAAATCCATGCTAGACTTTTAAGAGAATCTGAAAGGGAGTTGTCGGTTCCATTAGCCATAATATTTTATAAATCACTTGCAGATAGTAAAATTCCACTTGATTGGAAAAGAGCAAATGTTGTTCCTATTCATAAAAAGGGAGATAGAAGTAAAGAGGAAAACTATAGACCAGTTAGTCTGACCTCATTAGTCTGCAAGGTGCTTGAATCAATCATCAAAGATAAGATTGTTGAATTCTTGGAGCAAAATGAACTCATCAAGGATACACAGCATGGCTTTAGGAAGGGCCGTTCTTGTTTAACTAATCTTCTGGAGTTTTTGGATGTTGCAACAGATAGCTTTGATCAGGGTAAACAGCTAGATGTAGCTTTTCTTGATTTCAGTAAAGCATTTGACAAAGTCCCCCATACAAGACTGGGGTTGCAACTTAAAATTCATGGGATCAGGGGCAAGATTCTGGATTGGATAGAAACGTGACTTTCAGGACGCCAGCAAAGGGTTATATTGAATGGGTGCCAATCACAATGGAAGGAGGTTCTCAGTGGGGTTCCACAGGGCTCAGTCCTGGGCCCATTGCTTTTTATAATATTTGTGAATGCAATTGAGAACAGTATAGACAGCAAAGTCTTGAAATTTGCAGACGATCTAAAAGTTGTCAGGATTATTAGAGGAAAACATGATCAGGATGTTTTTCAATCAGATCTGGACAAGCTAGTTGAGTGGTCTGAAGCATGGCAGGTGAAATTCGATTTGAGTAAATGTAAGATTATGCACGCTGGACGGGTTAGCAGTAAACATAGGTATGAAATGGGTGGGCAGAAAATGGAGCAGATTGAAAAGGAAAGAGATTTAGGTATCGTGGTAAACAATAGACTATCAGCGTCAGACCAGGTTGTAGAAGCTAGGAAAAAGGCACTTAGAATGCTAGGGGCCATTAACAGAAATGTTTCCTACAAGAGTGAAAAGGTAATAACAAAACTGTATTGTGCATACGTTAGACCACATTTGGAGTATTGTGTACAAGCCTGGTCTCCAACATATGAGAAAGATTGCTAGTTGTTAGAAAGAGTTCAAAAAAGGGCAACAAAAATGGTTAATTATCTTGGTAGTTTACCTTATGAAGATAGATTAAAGAAATTGGGTATGTTTTCACTTAGATATAGAAGGCTAAGAGGAGATCTAATTGAAGTCTTCAAATTTGTAAATAGTCAGCATTCTGGATATTTAAAGGGTATGTTTGAGTTCAATAGGGAAAATCGAGGTAGAGGTCATCAGCATAAAATCATTATGAAACAAAGTAGGACTAGGCTACGACAGTCATTTTTCAGTAGAAGGGTTGTAGGACATTGGAATATGCTACCAGGGGATGTCGCTGATGCAGTGACACTTGCTTCCTTCAAAATTAAATTAGATAAATACTTTACAGAGAAGGGATTAGTTCATAAATACTCGTGGGATTAGCCTTCTTTTATGCAGGTAGAGTAAGGTGATTTGAAGGGGCGAGACTGGTGGAGGGGGGGTGGGGGTGGGTGTGGGTGTGCGTCTGTGGGGTGGGGTGCAACCTCGGATGGGCCCAAGAGGCTCTTCGTTGCACTTTTCTTTTATGTCTTTATGTCTTTATATACATCGGACAACTGATTTCCACCGTAGGGTATTTAGTAGGGTATTAAGCCATGCAAAATACCCCACGGCCGTGGTGGAAACGGCCATATTTCCAAGGTCTGTATCGGGGGGTCCAAAGTCCATATGGCAGCACGGCGTACATTTTCCTACTAGGCCATAGGGTTCCATGTTAAAAAGCCATTTTACGGGCCCACGTTTTTGTTTTACCTGCAACCGATACGACAATAAAAAGCATCTAGAAATGAAGCGTGAACATTTTTCTTTCGATTTCCGGGTTCAAAAGTGTACGCCGTGAGGTTCGTTTTCGAGCTATTAAGCATCTCGTGAACCCATGCAGATCGAGCGATGGCCAAGCGCGGGTTCGAATCCTGCTGCAGACAACAATTTTTCAATTCGACAGAATGAGGAAAAGACGTGAATAGTCACTGACTGTGGCCTTTTTGAAATATTATATTATTGCTAATTATCTCATGATATCAACTAAATAATAATGTATTATATATCCATGAATGCATTTATTATTTAGGTATTATCATGTGAGAAGACCATTAGTAATGCAATAATATTAAATATAGGTATAATACGTGATTAGGAATATCATTTTTTAGGGAACATACTGTGGCAAAATATCCGATCTAGACATCAGTATTCTTGATTTGCACTATATATTATATATATATATATATATATATATATATATATATATATATATATATATATATATATATATATATATATATATATATATATATATATATATATATATATGTATGTGTGTGTGTATGTGTATGTGTATGTGTATGTGTATGTGTATGTGTATGTGTATGTGTATGTGTATGTGTATGTGTATGTGTATGTGTATGTGTATGTGTATGTGTATGTGTATGTGTATGTGTATGTGTATGTGTATGTGTATGTGTATGTGTATGTGTATGTGTATGTGTATGTGTATGTGTATGTGTATGTGTATGTGTAGTATGTGTATGTGTATGTGTATGTGTATGTGTATGTGTATGTGTATGTGTATGTGTATGTGTATGTGTATGTGTATGTGTATGTGTATGTGTATGTGTATGTGTATGTGCATTTAGTGGTTGGGGACTCGAGGGTAAGGCCCTTAAGGCGAACATTCTGTGGGAAGAGGGACAAATGTATAGTTAAACCGGGGGCAAAAGTAGTTGATATGGGCCCTGTCATTGAGGCAGAACTGGGTAGGAGTAGTCCGGAGACAGTTATAATACAGGTGGGGGTGAACAACATAGGACCTAGGCGGAGTGTGAGAATAGTAGCGGAGTACCGGAGCCTGCTGCAGAGGTTGAAGGAGTCCAGGAAACCAGTCATTGTGACTGGCATCCTCCCTCGCTGTGGAGCCAGTGAGGAGTGGTACTCGAGAGCTCTGTCTGTGAACAGCTCAGTTCAGAACTTATGTTCAGCTATGGGGCTTAGTTATGTAGACTTATGGGATCAGTTCTATGAGTGGCATAGGTACTATATGAAGGATGGGCTTCACTTATCGGATGAGGGGGCAAGGGCTTTGGGAGATGCCTACAGAAGTGTCATTCAGGGAAACTAGGTAGGAGGGGGGGTTCAGGGACGCTAGTACTAGGGCATCAAGAAGTAAGCATTGGTAGAAGTTCATGTCAGAATAGGACAGTAGATCATAATTCCCTCAGAATTAGTAGAGTCAGCTCAAAGTATAAGATCACATGTGTGTTGCTGAATGCCCAAAGTATTAGGTCTAAATTTGATGAGTTTGAGTGTTATGTTGCCCTTGAAAAGCCTGATATCATTTGTGTAACCGAGACATGGGTTAGTGAGGGGTATAATAGGGATAGGCTACAGGATTTCGAGTTACAAGGGTATAACATGTTCTCATACTGCAGAGAATCACGGCAGGGAGGCGGAGTGTTTGTATATGTAAATAGCTTGTACTGCACTACTAGAGTTGATGATTCTAGTAAAGTAAAAGAAGTAGAATCAATCTGGCTTGACATTAAAATTGGTACAGGAAACAGAGGAAGGTTGAGGATAGGTGCATTTTACAGACCAGGGAATCTTCCAAGGAACTCCCAAGCTGAAACAGACCAAGATATTTGTGAGGAAATACGTAGGAACTTTCGGGCTCAGTGTCTTATTATGGGAGATTTTAACTTAAGAGGATACAAAAGTATAGCAGAGGAAACAAATGAGTGTAGGTTGTATAGGCAAATCTTTGAAGAGGAGCTTTTCATGCATCAGTTTGTAACAGAGCCAACCAGACATTGCTCCATTCTAGACCTTGTATTCTCAGACAACAGTGATCTAGTTAGTGACATAAGTATTTGTGCAGGTCTAGGAACCAGTGATCACAATATGGTTAAATTCAATATCTCATCAGAAATGAGGCCCAAAGATAACCTTATTATGGTTCCAAACTTCAGCCGGGCTGATTTTGATGGTATTAGAAATGACCTCGCACAGATAAAATGGAACGTTGAGTTGGCAGGTTTAGATGCATGTGAGGCCTGGAATGTTTTCAAAGCTAGATTAAGCCAAATTCAAAATCGGCATATAGCCCTCAGGCACAAACGTAACAGAACCAAGGGCAATCCAGTTTGGCTTACCCCAGAAGTAAGGAGTGCTATACAAGCTAAAAGAAGTGCATTTGGCATTTTGAAGGGATCTTCACTAGATATAAATCAGAAGGCCTACCAGAATGCAAGAAATTCAGTTAAGAAAAAGGTCAGAGCAGCTAAAAGGGCAAAGGAACTTGATTTAGCTAGACATTGTAATGCAGATAGTAAGAAGTTCTTCAGTTTTTATAAGTTAAGTACAGTTTCCAAAAATATAGGTCCATTTAAGGTAGATGATGTGTTAGTTAGCAAGGACAGTGAAATGGTTGAAGTGCTTAATGATCAGTTTCAATCTGTCTTTACTATCGAGGACCAGAGTAGTATTGCAGCACTTCAGCCTGAGCTAGAGACAGAGGAGACTATAGGAGAGCTAGGTGGCATAAGTAGTGAACTTGTTCTAGAATATCTAAAGAAAGTAAGGCCTAACAAGGCAGAAGGACCTGATGAAATCCATGCTAGACTTTTAAGAGAATCTGAAAGGGAGTTGTCGGTTCCATTAGCCATAATATTTTCTAAATCACTTGCAGATAGTAAAATTCCACTTGATTGGAAAAGAGCAAATGTTGTTCCTATTCATAAAAAGGGAGATAGAAGTAAAGAGGAAAACTATAGACCAGTTAGTCTGACCTCATTAGTCTGCAAGGTGCTTGAATCAATCATCAAAGATAAGATTGTTGAATTCTTGGAGCAAAATGAACTCATCAAAGATACACAGCATGGCTTTAGGAAGGGCCGTTCTTGTTTAACTAATCTTCTGGAGTTTTTGGAGGTTGCAACAGATAGCGTTGATCAGGGTAAACAGCTAGATGTAGCTTTTCTTGATTTCAGTAAAGCATTTGACAAAGTCCCCCATACAAGACTGGGGTTGCAACTTAAAATTCATGGGATCAGGGGCAAGATTCTGGATTGGATAGAAACGTGGCTTTCAGGACGCCAGCAAAGGGTTATATTGAATGGGTGCCAATCACAATGGAAGGAGGTTCTCAGTGGGGTTCCACAGGGCTCAGTCCTGGGCCCATTGCTTTTTATAATATTTGTGAATGCAATTGAGAACAGTATAGACAGCAAAGTCTTGAAATTTGCAGACGATCTAAAAGTTGTCAGGATTATTAGAGGAAAACATGATCAGGATGTTTTTCAATCAGATCTGGACAAGCTAGTTGAGTGGTCTGAAGCATGGCAGATGAAATTCAATTTGAGTAAATGTAAGATTATGCACGCTGGACGGGTTAGCAGTAAACATAGGTATGAAATGGGTGGGCAGAAAATGGAGCAGATTGAAAAGGAAAGAGATTTAGGTGTCGTGGTAAACAATAGACTATCAGCGTCAGACCAGGTTGTAGAAGCTAGGAAAAAGGCACTTAGAATGCTAGGGGCCATTAACAGAAATGTTTCCTACAAGAGTGAAAAGGTAATAACAAAACTGTATTGTGCATACGTTAGACCACATTTGGAGTATTGTGTACAAGCCTGGTCTCCAACATATGAGAAAGATTGCTGGTTGTTAGAAAGAGTTCAAAAAGGGCAACAAAAATGATTAATTGTCTTGGTAGTTTACCTTATGAAGATAGATTAAGGAAATTGGGTATGTTTTCACTTAGATATAGAAGGCTAAGAGGAGATCTAATTGAAGTCTTCAAATTTGTAAATAGTCAGCATTCTGGATATTTAAAGGGTATGTTTGAGTTCAATAGGGAAAATCGAGGTAGAGGTCATCAGCATAAACTCATTATGAAACAAAGTAGGACTAGGCTACGACAGTCATTTTTCAGTAGAAGGGTTGTAGGACATTGGAATATGCTACCAGGGGATGTCGCTGATGCAGTGACACTTGCTTCCTTCAAAATTAGATTAGATAAATACTTTACAGAGAAGGGATTAGTTCATAAATACTCGTGGGATTAGCCTTCTTTTATGCAGGTAGAGTAAGGTGATTTGAAGGGGCGAGACTGGTGGAGGGGGGGGGGGGGGGGGGGTGCAACCTCGGATGGGCCCAAGAGGCTCTTTGTTGCACTTTTCTTTTATGTCTTTATGTCTTTATGTGTATGTGTATGTGTATGTGTATGTGTATGTGTATGTGTATATGCATATGCATATGCATATGCATATGCATATGCATATGCATATGTTTATGTATATGTATATGTATATGTATATGTATATGTATATGTATATGTATATGTATATGTATATGTATATGTATATGTATATGTATATGTATATGTATATGTATATGTATATGTATATGTATATATATATATATATATATATATATATATATATATATATATATATATATATATATATAAATATTGTCAATATATACATATATGGATGAAATTGAAGCATGCTTATGACTAGATCAGGATAAATACTACAGCAGAGCACATACAAATGTGATATTTAAAATCACTAGCGGATCCAGGGGAGGGGGCATGGCGGTCATGCCCCCCATGGTCATGCCCCCCCCCCCCAAAGGTGCCGCCCCTTCCCCCACAAAAAAAAAACAGAAATCGGAGCAAAATTAACCACCGTTCTGGATCCGCCAATGTTTAAAATCACGTGCAATGCCTTTATAGTGAGATCAATCACATATATTGTATATCCCCCAGGCCTGAAACCAGCGTTCTGGATCTGCCAATGTTTAAAATCACGTGTAATGCCTTTATAATGAGATCAATCACATATATTTTATATAACACATGTTTCACACCAAGGAAAATACACAACAGAATGTGAAAACAAACTGCATGACATCAACGCTTGTGCCGGGGAAGCCCCATATAGCCGACGAGTCCTCTTCTGCTACTGCTGAGCCGACTACTGCTCATCCTAAGATACATACCAAGTTAATCCCTTGTCAAGCACCCCAGGGACTGGACCAACGCCACGCTTAGCAACAATATAAATGCAGAAGGTCTCACATGTGCTAGTCACAGTACAACGGCAGCAGACCCGATCAGACTTGCACTATTCAAAACACAGCAGTCGCCGCCGAGCTGTCAAGGCTCCGCCGCTTCAGCGGCCAGCGCAACAGCCGGATGCAGAAGAATATGACATGAACCAATCACTTGTATGTACAAAATTCTGCAAATAACCAATGAGTACATACAAAATTATCTCAACACAGTGTCGCCAAATTCAGCCAGTTAGGTGTCAATGATGTATATTACGAGCGAGGCCGAAGGCCGAGCGAAGTCTTACCAAACTTGCGGGAAAACAATATTGAGCGGCCTGATATGAAATATGAAATATGAAGAGAGCAAAATTCTTTGGACCCAAAAAGTCCAGAAAATGACACAGATTCCAAGGCTGTTAACATGCCAATGACTGCTCACAGAACTGACAAAAAAATGAATAATTCAATTATAAATACATTCCACTAACTAACCAGAAACTGGAACATAAAGCGAGACGCGGACCAATAAATACCCTGCCGTCGGTGACGAAGAATGCCACTGCACGAGAGTGAATGCAAAGGCTGTACAAATCTGTATTATTCTTGATTGAAACACGAACGCCATACTTGCCGCGAATGTCGTGCATCCATATTTGGTATATTATTCCAAATCTGGTAGTGACCTTCATTTGTTGGTATGTTTTCTAGTTTTTATAGTATATTTTTAATATATACTATAATCAAAAAAACTTTGGAGTACCCAGTGTTCTATTGCCCTGGTCTGTATAAATAAGGTTGCGCCATATGAGAAAAAAAAATCCGTGACCAAGCAATCTCACGTGCAACCACTCCGGGGGCTCAGCCGCTTTTTTGGACCTTAGCTTTTTTGCACGTGCCGAAACTCCCATTGGATTAACATAGGGAGCCGTGGAATCGTAATCTATAATGCAAAACGAAGTATGATGCCAGACCGTTGAAACAAAAGCAATCATAGGGTGATGTGGTCAAAGAATTGGAGTTTGTATGGTATTTTTGTATTTATTTTCACCTTCATATTTTGCAGTATCATGGCTCTGGAGCGGACAGCTCCATACTAATGGCAGCGGTTTTTGGTGGTCTGACTCAATTTGGTTCACTTAGAGTGAACCAATCTGAATAAAACGCAAAACGGCACCGTTTTGGACCACGCCGGATCGAATGGTGAAGAAATCACGCAGATCAGTCCCATATCCTCGGAGCATGGGCTTGCCTGCAACAGTTGTTGGTGGTTTTTGTCCAATTTGATCCACTTAGAGTAAGCCAATCACTATAAAACGGAAAACGGCACCGTTTTGGACCACGCCGGATCGAATGGTGAAGAAATCATGCAGATCGGTTCCATAGCCTCGGAGTATGGGCTTGCATGCAACTGGTTTCGGTAGTTTGGGTCCAATTTGGTCTACTTAGAATGAACCAATCTGGATAAAACGCAAAACGGTACCATTTAGGACCACGCCGGACTGAATGTGGGGGGAAAATGCAGATCGGTTCCATTCCATACTCCATAGCCTCGGAGCATGGGCTTGCCTGCAACGTTTTTTTTGTGGTTTTGGTCCGATTTGGTCCACTTAGAGTAAACCAATCGGTATAAAACGCAAAACAGCACCGTTTTGACCACGTCGAATTTAATGGTGAAAAAATCATGCAGATCGGTTCCATAGTCTTGGAGCATGAGCTTGCCTGCAACGTTTTTTTTGCGGTTTTGGCCCAATTTGGTCCACTTAGAGCAGGGGCGTCGACGCCTGACAGACCATTCAGACTAGTCGCACCACTTTTTTGGATGTCCCAATGTGCCGCCACCGTCTAGGTGCCGCCCTCGACGAGGCGCCGTCACATACCAAGTGCCGCCACTGACCGGACGCCACCCAAGTCAGGTGCCGTCCCTCAAAAGATGCCGCCCCTTTAGCCAGGTGCCGCCCGCTCAGAAAGATGCCGCCCTTCAGCCAGGTGTTGCCCCTCGAAAATATGCCGCCCCCTCAACCGGGTGTCGCCCCTTCAGCCAGGTGCCGCCCCTTCAGCAGGTGCCGCTCCGCAGAAGATGCTGCCCCTCCAGCCGGGTGCCGCCACTTCAGCCAGGTGCCGCCCCTTCAGAAAGATGCCGCCCTTCAGCCAGGTGTTGCCCCTTAAAAAGATACCGACCCCTCAACCGGGTGCCGCCACTTCATCCAGGTGCCGCCCCCTCAGAAAGATGCCGCCCTTCAGCCAGGTGTTGCCCCTCAAAAAGATGCCGACCCCTCAACCGGGTGCCGCCCCTTCAGTCAGGTGCTACCCCTTCAGCCAGGTGCCTCCCCTTCAGCAGATGCGCCCCTCAGAAGATGCTGCCCCTTCAGCCGGGTGCCGCCACTTCAGCCAGGTGCCGCCCCTTCAGAAATGTGCCGCCCCTTCAGCTAGGTGCCACCCCTCAGCTAGGTGCCTCCCCTTCAGCAAGGTGCCGCCCTTTCAGCCAGGTGCTGCCCCTTCAGCCAGGTGCCGCCCCTTCCGTCAGGTGCCGCCCCTCAGCCAGGTGCCACCCCTCAGATAGATGCCGCCCCTTCAGCCTGGTGTGGCGCCTTCAGCCAGGTGCCGCCCCTCAGCCAAGTGCCGCAACGAATATTTGCCGTCCCTATATCCTGATAAGGTGATGCCGTATCATGGCGGCCGTGGCCCATCGATATGTCTTTTTGGTGCAGACTCAGGCTTAAGTAGTTCCTAAAGGGAATGTTTCACCTTTCTGAAAGTTGTCAAATATACGCTGGTTGTAGTTGAAAATATTAAGTAAGTGCTGCTGAAAACGATGGTTATATTTTTTATCTCGAAAAGTCACTTAACTCTAAACAAACTAAGGTTTTCGATTTGGGATGATGACGTCATTATTGAGCTGTAGACCGCCGCTGATTGGCTGACAAGGTGGGATTTGGTGAAAAAGTGTCAGCCAATCAGCGGCGGCACTAGCCTAGACCCCATTTTGCAAATGTGAAATTAAATTGCTTAAACACGGCTAAGTTTTGGGGAAAATTACCTTCGTATTTTCGACATTTCAATAACGGCCAAATATAATGGCTATCTAAGTTCAAAACCAATACAAAGCATGGGTGGAGCTTTTCAGAAAAAGTTGGTGGGACAAGATGTCATATAGACTGGTTGTTTGCAATGGCTCAGGTGAAAATGGCCATTTCAACGCCAGGAAACCTTCAAATCTGACACAAGTTGGTGGGACAAAACACAAAGTTGGTGGAGCAGTCCCCCCACCATTTGAATAGGAAACTCCACCCGTTATTTGCCCCCCCCCCCTTACGGGTCACAGGGGGCCCGCCGAGATTGGCCCAGATACCATTTGCATTAGCTAAATGGCTTTCAAAAAGTCACAGGGGAGCCCTCAAACTAGGCAAGGGTCACTCTGGTGCATGTCAAGGGCCCTCAGAGACACTGAAGGGTTTTCGAAGCCAGCCCAGGGGGACTCTTGGGCATGTCCAGGGGCCCATTGAGCCCACCGAGGGGCCCAAAAACTGTTCAGGGGCCTCTCGAGCATGCCCATTGAGTCCACTCAAGGGCGTAAAAACATGCCCAGGGACCTTTCGAGCATGCCCTGGGGCCCATTGAGCCCACTCAGGGGCCCCAAAAAACTGCCCAGGGGCCTCTAGAGAATGCCAATTTGTTCAGGGGCCAATTAAGCCCACCCACGGCCCAACAAACCTGCCCAGTGGCCTCTCGAGCATGTCCAGAGACCCATTGAGTATGTTCAGGGGCCTCTCGAGCCTGACCAGGGGGCCATTATAGTCTGTTTTGGGGCCTCTCGAACCTGCCCAGGGGCCATTAGAACCTGCCCAGAGGCCTCTCGAGCTTGCCCAGGCGCCCATTGAATCTGTTCAGGGGCCTCTCGAACCTGCCCAGGGGCCTCTCGAGCTTGCCCAGGGGCCCATTGAGTCTGTTCAAGGGCCTCTTGAACCTGCCTAGGGGCCATTAGTCTGTGCAGGGGCCTCTCGAGCTTTCCCAATGGTCCATTGGTCCTGTTCAGGGGCCTCTCCAACCTGCCCAGGGGCTATTAGAGTCTGCTTAGGGGCCTCTCGGCTTGCCAAGGGGACATTGAGTCTGTTCAGGGCCCTCTCAAGCTTATCCAGAAGGCCATTGAGTCTGTGAACGGGGCCCTCGAGCCTGCCCAGGGGTTGCTAGCAGTCGCCTGGAGCGCCTGCTATAGCTGGAGCGCCTGCTATCCGTGGTCGGCGCGGTCATAATGAGCGGTAATGTGCTGTACTCTGACCCACCTGGTCAGGTGTTTTCTTGGGTTTCAAAATGGTTATTTGATAAGTCTGATGCGTTTTTGAATTCGGGGGGGGGGGGTGATGGTAGTGCAAAACAATTTAACAATTGTCCTCTCAGGAGAGTGTGTGCTGCAATATTTGTCAGCCAGGGGCGTCGCCGACGGGAGGGTCGGGGGACCTGCCCAGGGGGAGGTCTGGGCAAACTCGCCCCACTTTTAGAAGGCGGGGGAGGGTCGAACCCAGGGCAATAGAACACTGGGTACTCCAAAGTTTTTTTTAGTATATACTAAAAATATACTATAAAAACTAGAAAACATACCAACAAATGAAGGTCACTACCAGATTTGGAATAATATACCAAATATGGATGCACGACATTCGCGGCAAGTGTGGCGTTCGTGTTTCAATCAAGAATAATACAAATTTGTACAGCCTTTGCATTCACTACCGTGCAGTGGCATTCTTCGTCACCGACGGCAGGGTATTTATTGGTCCGCGTCTCGCTTTACGTTCCAGTTTCTGGTTAGTTAGTGGATAATTGAATTATTTAATTTTTGTCAGCTCTGTGAGCAGTCATTGTCGTGTTAACAGCCTTGGAATTTGTGTCATTTTCTGGACATTTTGGGTCCAAAGAATTTTGCTCTCTTCATATTTCATATTTCATATCATGCCGCTCAATATTGTTCTCCCCGCAAGTTTGGTAAGACTTCGCTCGGCCTTCGGCCTCGCTCGTAATATACATCCTTGACACATAACTGGCTGAATTTGGCGACACTGTGTTGATATAATTTTGTATGTACTCATTGGGTATATTTGCGGAACTTTGTACATACAAGTTATTGGTTCATGTCGTATTCTTCTGCATCCGGCTGCTGCGCTGAAGCGCCGGAGCCTGGACAGCTCGGCGGCGACTGCTGTGTGTACTGTGTTGAATAGTGCAAGTTCGATCGGGTCTGCTGCCGTTGTACTGTGATTCACATGTGTGCATGTGAGGCCTTCTGCATTTATATTGTTGCTAAGCGTGGCGTTGGTCCAGTCCCTGGGGTGCTTGACAAGAGATTAACTTGGTATGTATCTTAGGATGAGCAGTAGTCGGCTCAGCAGTAGCAGAAGAGGGCTCCTGTAGTCGGCTATCTGGGGCTTCCCCGGCACAAGCGTTGATGTCATGCAGTTTGTTTTCACGTTCTGTTGTGTATTTTCCTTGGTGTGAAACATGTGTTATATAAAATATATAACACTATATTGATTTCATTATAAAGGCATTGCACATGATTTTAAACATTGGCAGATCCAGAACGGTGGTTTCAGGCCTGGGGGATATAAAATATATGTGATTGATCTCATTATAAAGGCATTGCACATGATTTTAAATATTGGCGTATCCAGAACGGTGGTTAATTTTGCTCCGATTGCAGGTGCTTTTGTTGTGTGGGGGGGGGGGGGGGGGGGGCATAGCCGCCATGCCCCCTTCCCCTGGATCCGCTAGTGAATTTAAATATCACATTGTATGTGCTCTGTTGTAGTATTTGTATCCTGATCTAGTCATAAGCATGCTTGAACTTCATCCATATATGTATATATTGACAATATATATATATATATATATATATATATATATATATATATATATATATATATATATATATATATATATATATATATATATATATATATATATATATATATATATATATATATATATATATATATATATATATATATATATATATATATATATATATATATATATATATATATATATATATATATATATATATATATATATATATATATATATATATATATATATATATATATATATATATATATATATATATATATATATATATATGTGTGTGTATGTGTATGTGTATGTATGCGTATGCGTATGCGTATGCGTATGCGTATGCGTATGCGTATGCGTATGCGTATGCGTATGCGTATGCGTATGCGTATGCGTATGTGTATGCGTATGCGTATGCGTATGCGTATGCGTATGCGTATGCGTATGCGTATGTGTATTGTATGTGTATATGTATATGTATATGCATATGCATATATATATATATATATATATATATATATATATATATATATATATATATATATAAATATATATATATATATATATATATATATATATATATATGTATATATATATATATAAAATATATAGTGCAAATCATGAATACTGATGTCTAGATTGGATATTTTGCCACAGTATGTTGCCTAAAATATGATATTCCTAATCACGTACGAAACCTATATTTAATATTATTGCATTACTAATGGTCTTCTCACATGATTATAACTAAATAATAAATGCATTAATGAATATATAATAATTAATTATTTAGTTGATATCATGAGATCATTAGCAATAATATAATATTTCAAAAAGGCCACAGTCAGTGACAATTCACGTCGTTTCCTCATTCCGTCGAATTGAAAAATTGTTGTCTGCAGCGGGATTCGAACCCGCGCTTGGCCATCGCTCGATCTGCATGGGTTCACGAGATGCTTAATAGCTCGAAAACGAACCTCACGGGGTACACTTTTGAACCCGGAAATCGAAAGAAAAATGTTCACGCTTCATTTCTAGCTACTTTTTATTGTCGTATCAGTTGCAGGTAAAAAAACCGTGGGCCCGTAAAGTGGCTTTTTAACATGGAACCCTATGGCCCTACCCTATGGCCCTAAGAAGGAAGGAGGAAGGAAAGGGCCTAGTAGGAAAATGTACGCCGTGCTGCCATATGGACTTTGGACCCCCGGGTCGAACCCCATCCACACACACACACAATTTTTAAGGGAAAAAATAAAATAAAAAATCGTAAAAATTTCCTTTGCAGTGCAGTAAAAATCCAACTATCTAGTGTCAAAAACTGGAAAATTTCGCAATTGTTTATACAAATTTGGAAAATGGGAACAATAATTTAATTAAGTGTCTAGCTGAGGTTCTCCTTGGCGGTAATTGCTGGCCCCAGGGCCCATACCATTCATAAAATATTACTTCTAAGTTTCAAGAAGGCTACATGTTTAGCTAGTTTGCCGAGTTCCGAAAAAGGCGACGCGAACGCAAAGACGAGAAGATCGGCACCCGGAAGCTGCTCCAGCGGTGCACAATTCGCTGGACCGAAGAGCTAATAGTGGAAACAGGCCAGGACCATCTCCCCAAGCCATCTCACCTCACGGTCTGGTTCAAATATTAACATTTCGTTTTCCAGGACCTAAAATTAAAATTTTCACGCCGCTTCGCGGTGTCACATCGGTAGTCATTGTCATAACGAAGCCATAGTAATCGTCATCGGTTCGTCGTAACGCTGAATTGAATGAATATCATTTTTAGCTTATTATCCTCAACAAGGCACACCGCCTATATTTCTTGGCTTTATCAGGCAAAACCGTAAAAATTTCGCGCCGCTAACAAGTACATACCTACCTTTATAACATGAAAATCCACATAAAAAAATGCTGTCTCATTCCTCAGCCAGACCAGAGCAACGTACCGCCATCTCACCCCTCAGCCGGGCCGGGGCAGCGTATGTCCGACTCGCCCCTCAGCCAGACCAGGGCAGCGTATGCCCGTCTCCTCCCTCAGCCGGACCGGGACTGAGGGAGGGCATGGCCGTCTCACCCCTCAGTCGGACCGGGGCAGCGAACGGCCGTCTCGCCCATCAGCCGGACCGGGGCAGCGTACGGCCGTCTCGCCCCTCAGCAGGACCGGGGCAGCGTGTGACCGTCTCGCCCCCTATCCTGAAGAACCTGTATGCCGAAACAGCTAAGCTGTTGGACATATTACGGTGCGTCCCCGTGTCATCGGCTGATGCTGAACGGATCTTCAGCAAACTTCGCAGATTAAAGACGTGGCTGCGGAACAGCATGGGTGAGAGGCGTCTCTCAGATTGCCTTGTCTGCCACATCCATCAGTCGCTGCTGGACCAGGTCGACGTGGAGAGGGTGGTGAAGGCGTTCGTGGCAGAGGACGATACTCGGAGGAGAGTGTTCGGTGATGGCTAAAAAGCACTAGGGTGAAATGTTCCGAAGAGCGGGAGTCCTGGAACGGTGTTACTCAAGGAGCACGTTCGTTCAGGTATTCGGAGAGGATTCACTCACATGTCAGACGGCGGTAGTTCGGCGTGGCAGTGATGTATAAGTGACAATATAAGATTGGCATGCATTTTAAGCACGAATCTCTAGGAAAAACTGTACCGAGATCCAATCCAACAGGCAAATAATTAGTTATAAATAGATACAACGGCGAACGGCTGCTCTAAAACCGTAATAATGTTTGCAGAACAGCCCGTCACAGACCACTCATGAGCCCAGTTGGCAGAGCGCTCCGCTGAAAACCTCAAAAATGTATCTGGCAACTGACATGGTGTAGTTGACTCCCTTCAGCGCTTGATTTAACATATTGCCAGGATGACCTTCATTCAGCGGCAGCGACGACAATGCACCTAATTTAATGGACGAATGCCCCAAAAGATTTATTATACCTACTTTGGAGTTGGAGCTGGACGGGCTAGTTAAACTTACGGTCACGAAAACCCTACGTACCGAAATGTTAACGAAGAAAAGATAAGATGCGATCGGCTGGTTACGGTCAGGTAGGGTATCGCAATTTCGCTTGACAAAAACCTGGAAAGATACAAATTTGAACGTGTATGCACCCCTTGCCAGGTGCCGCCCCCATGCTAGGTGCCGCCCCCCCCCCCCCGAGCAAAAAGTCGCACCAGTTTTTGTAGCGTGTCGACGCCCCTGACTTAGAGTGAACTAATCTGTAAAAACGCAAGAGGGCATCGTTTAGGACCACGCCTGATCGAATGGAGAAAAAATAATGCAGATCGGTTCCATAGCCTCGGAACATGGGCTTGCCTGCAACGGTTTTTGGTGGTTTTGGCCCGATTTGGTCCACTTAGAGTGAACCAATCTGTAAAAACGCAATACGGCACCGTTTTGCACCATGCCGCATCGAATGGTGAATAAATCACGCAGATCGGTCCCATAGCCTTGGAGCATAGGCCTGCCTGCAAATTTGAACTACAGGTTTGTATCCAATTTGGTTCATTTAGATTAGACTAAAGTGGATAAAACGCAAAACGGCACCCATTCCGACCACTTCAAATTGAATGGTGAAAAAACACTCCGATCGGTCCAGTAGTTTCGGAGTATGGGCTTGCCTGCTAATCTGGACAGTTTTTTAAACCCTCCCTATTCAATACAAACAAAACATGGCTGCATGTATCATGTGACCAAGCCCTCCCTATTCAATACAAACAAAACATGGCTGCATGTATCATGTGACCAAGCCCTCCCTCAGCTAATGCAATACGAAATTGTTAACATTCATATTGACATATACAAAGTCAACTCCTCATATTAATTTATTACTGACCAATATTGATATATTGGTCAGTAATAAATTAATATGAGGAGTTGAATGTTAAGCAATAATAAATATATCACGTGATAAAACAATACCTACACCCCTACACCGGCACAATAATAGTGCAGCAAAATAATAGCCGAAAAGCGAAAAAAAATGGGTGCGGCTAATTAAAGATTGGGACATTGCGATTTGTAAAGGCCACAACAGCTGAGAGGCGCGCGCTATTTGGCTCGGGGCGCCTCCGCGCGGAGAAACGGGATGCGATCCGAGCCGCGGATGCGGCTGGTGCCGCGTGCAATGCAATCTTCAAACTGTGCGCCGTAGGAATGTGGCTGGGTTACGTGAACAAAGGTATAGCATCATCACAAGATAATTGAACGACCTGTCTTTTGAAAGCAGTTGCATCCAATTCGGTTCGACATAATCGGAGATATAACTTCCAGAAAATGGGTCATTTAACACGTGAACCTTACCCGAAATGTACCTACGTCGTAGAGCGGTAGCCCTGTCATCTCAGGACAAAGACAGGAATGAGAGTTTTTTTCAGAACACGATTTTATTATATTTTTTAATACAGTTTCTTTTTTTCTGTTTAAAAATGTTCCTACATCGCGCCAATTCAGGACAGAAGGTTGTAAATTATTGATTTTATGGTGTGCGTTATTGGTCTGCGCATGCTCCATGGCAGTGCTGGCACTTTCAGACGGTACGGTACATCATATATGCGCCGTATTCCTTCGCCAAACAGTCAAATATCTTCGGCTGGAGAGTCTTTTCAGCCAAGAAAAGTTCCAGATAAGGATTTCTCAACACGGGCTACAAAACTGCTATTTCAGTTCAAAACCCATGTCGAAGGTGAACTATTTCCTTTAAGGCATACAGAGACGCACCAATTCTTTCAGAAGTAGGCATGACTTAAGTTTAATATTATGTATTAGACATGGAATAAGGAATAGGTATGGTGCGTCAGCATAGAAGATCAGGGCTGGGAGAAGTTACCGTTCTGCCATTCTAATTGGCGACAAATCTATAGCCATCGGTGGAGTAATCGGTGACAAATCTTATACGGACAAGTAGGTACTATACCTTTGCAAATGATCACCTCTGTCATGATACTAGCAAATTAATAATTAATATAACATTAATATCTTAATATTTATTAATAATATAATAATGTCAGCTATAAAATTATCCTGCTGCTCTAAAATAGAAGCAAGCGGACAGCGGTACAATCACGGTAGTTTTGAGAGTACAACCACGGTAAATAAAACACTGGAAGATGACCAGTTCGTACAGAGTTCGTTTGTTCACGGAACAAAAATGCACAATATCAGCGATAATGAGCACTGTGCGGAGCCTGGCGGCTGGGAACCGGCACGTGAACGCCATACGCTGTTCAATTACAACGGAGACAGAATGGTAGTGTGTCGCCGTTCTGTCTCCGTTCGGGTATGCATCGTTTGCAGAGTACAGAACAGAGGCCATCGAATGGGAACCAAAAGTAGGGAATCTAAACCGAAGAAGAATATCTGAAGACAAGTAGCACACCTATGCACACTACATGCCCGTAACCGAAATGAAGCACATTATTGGATAAATTCACCATTTTAGTCTAAGAAAGTATGTAAAAATCCATAACTGATTGTATTTCGTTAAAATGAAGAAGACTAATAAAACAGCATGTCATATGCAAAATATAATATTACTCTTCTTGAATGGGGCCCCACGAAATACAACAACAAACGGCATTCGTGGCGCAGCGAGTCACGTTATTATAAATTGTGTGTGTTCCTATCGGGAACACAGTGGCGGGCGGTGCTGTCGGCTTAATGACGTCATTGGGAGGGTATACTCAATGGCGTAGGCATGTTTACTACTCAATCGGACTTAATGGCTACGAGTGGTAGGTTTCGTCCCGATCGCACAAAATGGCTACAAGTGGTAGGTTTCGTTCCGATCGGACTTAATGGCGGGGTTAGGTTAGGTTAGTTTAGGTTGCCCTCCCAATGACGTCATCAAGCCGAGGCACCGCCCGCCACTTATGCAGGCTCGTCACACTACCTACAGTGCAGCAAGGCCCTATCATGGATGAACAACACCCTGGCTCGGCAAGTGCTCGATGTTCGTGACCACCGCTAGGTGGCAGTAGTGTCCACTGCTGAGGACGTTGGCCGGCAGTTGCGTTCAAAAGTACGGGGCGGTGGTCGTTTCGGTGCATCGGTGGTGTGTTTTTTGATAATTGACGCTATTCAGTGCGATTTGAACGATTTTGGAGGATGCAGGACGTTGGCAAGGTAAGATTGGCGTGAATTTTGGAGCGTCGGAGGTCCTAGTTATTGTAATATAGTCCTTTGAAAAGTGTGCGGCAGAAACCGGCGCACATAGATGAATTACTGGAAATGTTATTTTGTTGGTGGTATAATCAATACAATTTTGAATATTTTGTTCCACAATGTTGCCATAACTTTTGTGTAGCCTTTTTTGTGTGGTTTACAATATTTGTCTTAACAGTGTTGAATTGCTGTTTTGCCCAGGCCAGGGCTGTAAACAGGCTCAGGCCAAAGTGAAAGCTGATAGTTGAAGTGAGTAAACTTCATTGAGTTATGCTCATCCTTAAAGGTGATATGGCTGTGCTGTGCATGTTTGATATATGTTAAAGCTGCTCATCTGACCTGCTGAATACATACCTTACCTACATGATAATCAGGATTGGAAGGTCACGGACTGGGATCATTGTACATAACCCGTCAGAAACAGATCGCAGTGGGATGAGTCTGACGGGCAAGGTACCTGCAGACAGACTCTTCAGGAAATGTAATGTTTTACATCATTGCTACCACCTTGTGTAATTCAATTTTGTTTGTCCAGGCTGACCTTAAACTGATTGGATTGACTGATGCATCATTGCTACCACCTTGTGTAATTCAATTTTGTTTGACCAAGGCAATGCCGCTAAGGCACCTGCTGCAATCCACAAACTGCATGTAGTAAACAACGTTCAAGGTTACTAGCACAGTAGTTTTGTAAAGATTTGATTATGTCCTAATGATGTTATAAAACATCCTGACATGCAATTGTGCTAGAAACCTGAAACTTTGATCACGTCAAACTGCAGTGTTTCAAAATTTGCCATATTGGGTCATAAATGATTCTTAAATATCAATAACATTCAACTCTGTCTCCCTATTTGTGGGACTGAATTTAGGTTCTACTCCAAAATTACAAATTGTGATATTGATTCTGATTATTGGATGAGCTATATTGACAAAAACATATGCTTTCAAGTTTCAATGGAAACTAATGAATTTTGAATTCAAAACAAATCAATATGGTACCATTTTGTGCAAAACTTCCGCTCTTCTGGTCTATTTGGACTCACATTGTCCACTCTGACACCAAAGCTGCAAAGCAGAGATGAAATTGTGGGACACAGACAAATTGGGTGGATTGGCTCTGGAGTCTGGCAAGTAGGTACCTGAGTGAAATATTACAATATTGTCTAAGATTAAGGTTGAGAAGTTTTCAACGATAAATGCTGTTGTGGCTTTGTCCTTATTGTTCTGTTCTGATTTCTGAAGGCACTATATATCAAATTCCAAGATCTAATCCGTAATATGAATCTAATCTATGGATGTATATAAAAGATAGGTACTTATACTTTCAATGTTTGACCCTAAAATTTTACATGTCTTTCAGGTAGAGGATCCAGGTGGTAAAAGACCAGCAAAGAAACATAATGGCAGTCAGTGGTGTGGAGCAGTGAACTGCTCAGCTAACAAGGCATCTGACCCAGATGTCGGCTTTCATCGCTTCCCAAAAGATCCTGAGAGGTACCTATATTTATATGTTCTGTATTGCCATGAAAATAAGTTATGTTGGGTGAGTGTCTGACCTGCAGAGTGCAGACACAGGTCCCGTCTCATACACTTCATTTTATTTCATGTTATTATAATGATGAAAATACTGACAATGCTAACACCAGTAAAACACCTTAATCGGCGAAAGACGAGCGAGCCCGTAGAAACCCGATAGCAAGGCAATTTGTCTGTTATCATCTAAACTTCGGTCCAGCATAGTAAGGTGCATTTTTTATATCCTGAATAATTGCAACCATCAAGCGAAAACTGAAAACGTTAAATTTGCTGATCGCCAAGAGAGCAAAGCACGCGCTCCGGGAGCCCGATCTGTTTTTCGAGCAAATGGCGCTGATCTGAATCGCTCAGTTTTTGCAGCGAAGTATGAGTCTCGAAAGCACGTGCCAGTCATGCGGCCGCGGCCAAAAAGTAGCAAAGATGCAAAATGGGGCGATGTCACTGTCCTCTTCTCGCGCTGATCACGTGCTCGTCTGTGCATGCTGAGAGCCACTATGTTAACCCGCGCCCACTGGGGGGGGGGGGGGGGGGGGCGTTTGAACGCCCCCCAATTTTGCACACCTTACCACTGATCAATTCTACACCCTCTGGAAAAATAAATAGTTTCAGGTCAGGTCACCAGGTCAGGTCATGTTACCCAACCTCCAAAAAAGTTTGCGGCAGTGTCATGACCACAGTTTTTTAGGAATCAATACTAAACTTTCAGGGTGGTGTAAGGTCATCAGTAGCTACAAAATGTTTTTCTCATAATTTTGGTATCGGTGACCTAAGGTCAGGTCAATTTCGTGATCTCCCTATTATAAGTCAATGGAGGAATTTTCAAAAACATTGTTTTTCATGCAAAATAGCCCAATTACACTTAGATAGTGATAAAATATGATAATATTGACGATTCAAGCAAAAATAATGTTCGGTAACTCCTTAGGGGTCATTTGAGGTCATCAGGGGTCACCATCACTTTTTGGCTATAACTCTCGACATAATCAACATACGGACATGAGACCGACACCAATGTGTTTGTCTCGCCAAGACGCGTCGATACATGTGCAACATGACCTACTTGGGTCACCACTTGACCTTGACCCAGGGTCAAGTTTCGAAATTGATCTCACTAGGTCAAAAAGCATAACATAAGATGCGCCTTGACGAGACAAACACAACGGTGCATATAACATTGCGCTAACGTCTTTATATAAAAAGTTATCGATACAACTCATTTTTGCAAAAAAAAATCACTTTTTGTACTTTTATGACCCCTGGAGCCTCAACTATACATCTGAGGTCAAATATGAGGGTATGTTCTTGATGGGAAATTCAAATGGCTATCGATTGCCGTTTTCCGATTGCCTCTATCTAGTATAGTTTTCGAGATATCTGAGATTGTTTGGAGCAAAGTCACAAAACTGTAAATTTGGGCCTTTGGGGACCTCTGGTGACCTCAATTTTGACCTGAGCGAAAAAATGAAATAGTTTAGTAATGATTTTTGACGAGCTTTCCAACACCCTTTTCCGTTCTCGCCTACGTGTAATGGGAGCCGAGTTAGAGGGGGGCGTTCAAACGCCCCCCCTCCCCCCCGCCAGTAGGCGGTGGAAAATCAAGAGGCCCAGTGGCGCGGGTTAATACGAATAATTAATTAAATGGGGCTATCAGATGGCGAAGACCGCATGTCAATCGGATGCGGGGTTCCAAAGATATAAGCTCCTCAAAAGCGTTATGGTCTTGTCTTATCTTGTCGGGTTGGGTCGGGTCGGGCCGCTCATGTGTGAGAAAAATCCCGTATCCATTGAGGACTTGAGAGCGCTACGCGCTCGCTCGTAATTATATCATGATCAGTGTGACACTAGGATGTGGAGTAGAGCATTGTACCCTGTTTGTACCTTGAAAAAATGAACCTGTCCCCAAATGTTATCTCCTGTTGAACTGTTTTCCAAAATCCACCTTCACCCACATACTACATAGTTATTATGTGTGCCATTATTTGCCTTATATTGACTTAAAACATCAACAAATTGGTCTTCATTTATTTCAGAACACATTGCTTTAAAACAAGTATAGTAACAACTAACATGTGTGTTTTTGAATTTTATTGACACCATGTTAAACAACATGCTCAGTTGTGACTTTGTCAAAATCGGCTCAATTGAGTGTGTAATTAATTCCTTATGAGTTCATATAAATTTAATAAAAAGTGATTACAAAGGCATATTCTCTGCCTCTTTCAGGTCCAAGACATGGGTTCAACTCTCCCGCCGTGCTGATTTGAATGGGGTGTCTTCAGATTACCTGAATGCTAATATGAAAATCTGCTCAAAACATTTTGAGCCATCACAATTCAAGAATGACAGCAAACCCCGGCAACTGAAGAAAGATGCTGTACCCACGTTGTTTGATGTTCCTAACCAACCAGCAGGGGTCACAATCAAAAGATCACTGCCAGTGAGGCAACAACAAACATCCACTTCTGCTTCATCTCATGGTAAGATGATGTAATTGTACCACTAATTCCGTAATTATTCATTGCTCTTTTACAAGAGACATAACTATATACAAGAATAGTGCATTTAAAAGGTTTACGAGAATATTATTATTTATTAAGGAATAACTAATCCCACATTTATGAGCTATGCTTAGTGGTGTTTAGTTGCATGTGTGTGTAGTGATGCAGAGCCTCATGTGTATGTGTACTGTGTATGCGTATTCATCTGACTGCTGACCCGCTGCCTGCATGCCTGGGTAGTCATGCTTTACTGTGCCTGCATGTCCTGCATGCCTTGGTAGTGATGCTATACTGTGTCTGTACTCTATAACTTGTGTCTGCAGTAGTGTTGAACTTGTGTCAATGTAGTGATCCCTGGGGTCATGCCAGTGTAGTGATCCTGTGGGCGTGTCAGTGTGATGTTTCTGGAGGCGTCCTGGGGGCGTGTTAGTGTTATGGTCCGGGGGGCGTGTTAATGTGGTGTTCCTGGGGGCGTGTCAGGATGGTACTGGGGGCGTGTTAGTGTTGTGGTCCGGGTGGCGTGTTTATGTGGTTTCAAATTTCGATTTATAATTTCAGTGTTTTAATTCATGTTTGGTATTTGTGTGCGTCTGTTTATAGATCGACTGGAGCGTCCAGACTGGGGTGGCATCGATACAATCATAGAGGACAGTTTGGCGCAGAAAGAGAATGAGACACCAGTGGAGTCTTCACCAGCTGTGCCCATGACTGTGCTGCACAAGAAGAAGCAGCCCGCGACATCCTCATCTCTGGCTAACAAGTACCGTTGTCGTGCCAGACGGCATGCCAAGGTTATTGAAAATCTAAAGCGCAAACAACCTGTGACAACTGAGGAAGCACTGGCTCATCTGTCGAGGGTACTGCCGCCAAGCATTTTCAGCTTTGTGCGATTCCAGGTGAAAGCTGTGGCTGCCGCACCTCATGGCCGGCGCTACAGTGACGAAGAGCTTATGTACTGTCTGTCACTGTACTATCAGGGTGCTCGAGCATATAGGCAGCTGAGGTCAAGATTCGTCCTACCAAGCCCTAGGGTACTGCGTAATAGAATGCAGCATATTCAGACGATGCCTGGGTTCCAAGACACGCTGCTGGAAGTGCTAAAGGAGTATTTACGTGGCGCAGCGGAAAAGGACATAATGGTCGTGCTGTCGTTTGACGAAGTTCACCTGAGGAAGAAGCTGACTTACATCCCATGGATGGATTGTGTGGAAGGCAATGAGGATTTTGGGTCGCTAGGCAAGACGCCCAGACTTGCTGACAGTGCATTGACCTTCATGGTGCGAGGCCTTACCATGCGCTGGAAACAGCCTGTTGGGTACTTCTTCAGCGCCGGGCCAACAACTGCAGAAGTGCTCGCAAAGCTGCTGGAGCAAATGGTCAGGAAATTGCGAGAGGCTGGGATGATTGTTGTGGCTACCGTCTGCGACATGGGCAAGCCCAACCAGAAGCTGTACAGAGGCTTGGGGGGTAAGCATAGTAAGTCCTCAGTTTGAAGTAGATGACATTCCAGTCATCGCGTTGTTCGATGTGCCGCACTTGTTCAAGTGTTTGAGAAACAGTTTGTACAAGCAGGACATTGCAGTTGATGGGAAAACGATGAGCTGGGAGCACATCAAACAGTTTTACCAAGCAGATGGCAAGAGGACAGTCCGGGCAGCACCAAAACTCACACGAAACCATGTTCTGCTGGGGGCTTTCAAAAAAATGAAAGTGAAGTTTGCAACACAGATTTTCAGTCGCTCTGTGGCAAGCGGTATGCAACTCTATGCAGATCCGGCCGTGGGTAAGTGTAATTGAGTCTGGGCTTGTCGCTAATGAACTATCCTGGAATCCTGAGGGATGCTGGCTATATCTTGTGATACAGTTAAGCTGTGCTATGTGAGGGTAAGAACTAAGAAGCCCATTGTTCACTTGTATACGACTTAATATATATAATCATAAATAACATGCAACGTAAATTATGTTCGTTTATCCCGCATCAATGGCTCTTTAACTCCATATTTATGAGCTGTGGGGTGGAAAAAGGTATCAGCAGTAAGGTGTAGGTGTATGAGTAGCAAGGGCAATGTATATTCATCTTGTAATATTCGTTGTGTGTGGCTGACTGTTTTTTTGTGTTTTTTTTTTGCCGCCAGGTCTGCTTGGTGAGGAGATACTGGCCACGGCCGAAGGACTGCTACGTCTCAACAACTGCTTTGACGTCCTCAACGCCAGCCGTCCTGCTGACGCATGCCGGAATAAGAGGGCGTTCGCTATGCAAACCGAAGACGAGCACGTCAGGCTTCTATGCGAGACCCGTGACTGGCTGGCTCGGTGGACGAACGCAGCATCAACCGACAGCGTGCGAGGCCTGCAGCTGACCATCAACGCCGTCCTCCAGCTTTGGACCATGGTCAGAGGAGTGCTCAAGTTCCTTCTGACGAGGAGGCTCACCCAAGATGGGCTAGAAAATTTCTTTGGCATCATCCGGCAAGTTGGACACCAGAATGACAACCCGAACCCGACCCAGTTCCGGGAAGGGTTTCGGAAAACTGCCGTAAACAGCGTCATGTCCGCGTCCGAACACGCCAACTGCGAGCCAGACGCGGACAGGCTGCTCACGGCCCTGACATCTGTGTCGGTCCGAACCAGTCGACCCCGGCCACCTGTGGTGTTGCAGTTTGAGGAGGGCCCTCAGCCACCGGTGATGAGTGTGCCGGTGGATAAAATCACCGGAAACGTCCTCGCGTATATCGCCGGCTACTTGGTTGCCAAGAGTGAGGCAGACCACACGTGCTCCGTGTGTGTCGCTGCGCTGTGCACAGGATGCGCCACTGTAACCAAGGACAGGGAGGCACTCATTGGCCTAAAAAGCTACACTGGCCTGCGGAGTATCGACGTTGGCAGCCTCAAAGTTCCATCGGAGCAGCTCTATCGGCTGATGGCTGTCGCGTACGAGACTACGCAGGCACAGGTGGCGAGTGCTATTTATGGCCAAGGGGTGCTTCGCTGTCTGATGGAGTGCATCACCAGCGGTCCGCAATACGCAGCTGTGCTACAGTCTATGTGTACAAAGAGCCGCCTCCGTCAAATGATGGAGACGTTCGTCCGCATGCAGCTACACGCGCGCTGCAAAGCCATGACGGCAGCAGCTGGCTTTGGTGTGAATAGGCTGAACAGAAAGCTGCTGAAGCTGTCAGCACCGGTTTAGAGAGTCTTTGGTCCTAGTCCAGAAAGTGGTCTTTCAAAGAGTGCAGGTCAACGCGTTCATTTTTGAACTCTTGCTTGCGTTTGTAATTTAGAATGTCATTGTCCAGTCCTGAATCATGATTCATGATACATTTCTGCAGGAGATATGCATGGCTGAATCGACCTATTTACATGTTATTCTTTGTAAATAATGTGTTGTGTTATAGCTCATGTCAGTACATGTATTGTGTCTGATGTGCTTTTCGTTGCTAAGTGTGTGTGGGCGTGGTGGCGACTCGATGATTAGCGAAACGGTTGCAGCTGGTATCCTTTCTTATTATCTACTTATCATAGCAGCCATACTAGAAATACTTGATTTCAGGGGGAAAATGCATGTGCGAGTCGTTAAGCGCAACGCACGAGGTCATGCATTCCAAATTTTCCATTTACAGTCGAGCAAACGCATCGCTGGCCCCGGCGGCCTATGGTGTTGCTGCGGCGGCCGCCCGGTCCGTCCTTAGCAGGGCCGATTTTTGCCGCAAGATGGCAGTGCGGACGGGCGGTCAGCCAGAACAATAGATGGCGCACCCACTTGCCGATCCAGGGGTTAGGTAATCCATGGCCCTATACAGTGCAGTGCACGGAAGTGTGACGCCTGCCCACTGAACTCAATAATTCGTGACTCGCTTGACCTTTGAGCTGCACTTGTAAGTTTGTGTTTGAAATGTCCTTTTACTATTATTTATCATGACAAAAACAATCTGGGGTCCAACAATTTTGAGTAGGATTATAATATTCGATTATGCTTTCATCACAAGACATACATTTTGTGGATTGGAAGTTGGAACACTGGGTGGAAAACGTCACCCTATGCACTGGCGGATCCAGGGGGGGGGGGCATTTAGGGCGGCCGCCCCCCCCCCCCCCCCCCCAAAGCCCAAAGTGGCCTGTTTGCCCCCCCCCCCCAAAGGTTCACTCAAAAAGTGATCGTTAATGACTAAACGATACCTTATTTTTTATCTTTGTGATAAAAGTAATTCTTTGGTGAAAAAATATGGAAGTAATTTGGTAGCAATCGACATAGGCAAAAGAAACATTAGTGGCGCAAGACACAATCCGAAGGCTAGGACATATATAAGCGTTGTCTGAAGCACGGTAAATACAAGGCCATATATAGGAGGTAGAGTCATCCGGCGATTCTGTGTGATCATGACGTCAGAGCGTGACGTCATGTGGATCCATCGGCCTCCTCCGCCATTGCAGTTAATGCTATTTCGGGAGAAATAAATATCATCTAACTCGGAAAGTAAAAATGTTACGAAAAAGGAAAAGACAGCGTTGAAAAGCTCAAAACAAGGCAAATAGAAATCTACTGGATCATTTTAGGCTCAGATCAATATTGAGGTCACTAGAGGTCATCAAAGGTCAGGGCCTTGTTTACGGTCCCCCTGCGGTTCGGCGGTCACCAGCTGAGGCTCTAAGCCCCGCCCCTTCGATGAAATTTTGATTTGACCTAAACCACATGGAATTTGTATGAATCGACGTGTTCTGACGAGGCGAACACGATGACATCAAAATCATTGCTGTATCTATATTTGTCAAAAGTTATTTGCGAAAAACAGTTTTAACCGACTGCAGACGACATGCGCCAGAATTGACTACTGGGGTGACGTCATAAGTAGAAGTGGACACGTTACGGAGATAGGGATGACACCCCCTGGGTAAATATAATACTTCTGAAGGTAAGTTTGGCCATGTGCGTCAAGTTAGCGTCGTATTCGTATTCATTTTCAGCGTCGAGTTCCGATTTCCCCCAAACTTAGCATATGGGTAGATCTCATCGAGTTATGCACGAATATGCATTCCGTTTTGACCTAGGACAAATGGTTTGACCTCTAGAGGTCACTGAAATGTCATCGCACGGGGTACCCTCTAATTCTTTCGTTTACCGTCCGATTTAATCGCAACGGGGCTCAAACTACTCGCCGGCACCCCAGCTTGCGTCAGAAAAAAAAACACTAAAATCACCTAGAGGTCAAAGGTCCAGGTCACGGGGACGAATACGAGATTTTAAGCTTCGATACCAGCTTGTGTACCCGATAGTTTTTACGTTTACCGTCCGATTTGCTCGCAATGGGCAAAAAGGGACTCGCCGGCACGTTAGCTTGCGTCAGGAAAAACAAAAAGTCATCCAGAGGTCAAAGGTCAAGGTCACGGGGACGAATACGAGATTTTAAGCTTCGGTACCAGCATGGTGTACCCTCTAGTTTTTTTCGTTTACCGACCGATTTGCTCGCAATGGGCAAAAAGGGACTCTACGACACCCCACCTTACGTCAGGAAAAAAAAAATCACCTATAGGTAAAAGGTCAAGGTCACGGGGACGAATACGAGATTTTAAGCTTCGGTACCAGATTGTGTACCTTCTAGTTTTTTCGTTTACCGTCCGATTTGCTCGCAATGGGCACAAAGGGACTCGTCGGCACGTTAGCTTGCGTCAGGAAAAACAAAAAGTCATCCAGATGTCAAAGGTCAAGGTCACGGGGACGAATACGAGATTCTAAGCTTCGGTACCAGCTTGTGTACCCTCTACTTTTTTCGTTTACCGTCTGATTTGCTCGCAATAGGCAAAAAGAGATTCGCCGGCACCCCAGCTTGCGTCAGGAAAAACAAAACATCACCTAAAGGTCAAGGTCACGGGGACGAATACGAGATTTTAAGCTTCGGTACCAGCTTGTGTACCCTCTAGTTTTTTTTTCGAGATTGTAAGCTCCGGTACCGAAGCTTAACATCTCGTATTCGTCCCCGTGACCTTGACCTTTGACCTCTAGGTGATGTTTTGTTTTTCCTGACGCAAGCTAACGTGCCGGCGAGTCCCTTTTTGCCCATTGCGAGCAAATTGGACGGTAAAATAAAAAAAACTAGAGGGTACACAAGCTGGTACCGAAGCTTAAAATCTCGTATTCGTCCCCGTGACCTTGACCTTTGACCTCTAGGTGATGTTTTATTTTTCCTGACGCAAGCTAAGGTGCCGGCGAGTCCCTTTTTGCCCATTGCGAGCAAATCGGAGGGTAAACGAGACAAAAAACTAGCGGGTACACCATGCTGGTACCGAAGCTTAGAATCTCGTATTCGTCCCCGTGACCTTGACCTTTGACCTCTGGATGACTTTTTGTTTTTCCTGACGCAAGCTAACGTGCCGGTGAGTTCCTTTTTGCCCATTGCGAGCAAATCGGATTGTAAACTAAAAAAAACTAGAGGGTACACCATGCTGGTACCGAAGCTTAGAATCTCGTATTCGTCCCCGTGACCTTGACCTTTGACATCTGGATGATGTTTTGTTTTACCTGACGCAAGCTGGGGTGCCAACGAGTCCCTTTTTGCCCATTGCAAGCAAATCGGACGGTAAACGAAAAAACTAGAGGGTACACAAGCTGGTACCGAAGCTTAAAATCTCGTATTCGTCCCCGTGACCTTGACCTTTGACCTCTATGTGATTTTTTGTTTTTCCTGACGCAAGCCAGGGTGCCAGCGAGTCCTTTTTTCCATTGCGAGCAGATCAGACGGTAAGCAAAAAAACTAGAGGGTACACAAGCTGGTACCGAAGCTAAAAATTTCGTATTCGTCCCCGTGACCTTGACCTTTGACCTCTAGGTGATGTTCTGTTTTTCTTTACGCAAGCTGGGGTGCCGTCGAGTCCCTTTTTGCCCATTGCAAGCAAATCGGACGGTAAACAAAAAACTAAAGGGTACACAAGCCGGTACCGAAGCTTACAATCTCGTATTCGTCACCGTGACCTTGGCCTTTGACCTCTAGGTGATGTTTTCTTTTTCCTGACGCAAGCTGGGGTGCCGTCGAGTCCCTTTTTGACCATTGCAAGCAAATCGGACGCTAAACGAAAAAACTAGAGGGTACACCATGCTGGTACCGAAGCTTAGAATTTCGTATTCGTCCCCGTGACCTTGACCTTTGACCTCTAAGTGATGTTTTGTTTTTTTCCTGACGCAAGTTCAGGTGCCGGCGAGTCCCTTTTTGCCCATTGCGAGCAAATCGGACGGTAAACGAAAAAACTAGAGTGTACACCATGCTGGTACCGAAGCTTATAATTTCGTATTCGTCCCCGTGACCTTGACCTTTGACCTCTGGATGACTTTGTGTTTTTCCTGACGCAAGCTAACGTGCCGGCAAGTTCCTTTTTGCCCATTGCGAGCAAATCGGATTGTAAACTAAAAAAAAACTAGAGGGTACACCATGCTGGTACCGAAGCTTAGAATCTTGTATTCGACCCCGTGACCTTTACCTTTGACCTATAGGTGATGTTTTGTATTTCCTGACGCAAGCTGGGGTGCCAGCGAGTCCCTTTTTGCCCATTGCAAGCAAATCAGACGGTAAACGAAAAAACTAGAGGGTACACAAGCTGGTACCGAAGCTTAAAATATCGTATTCGTCCCTGTGACCTTGACCTTTGACCTCTATGTGATTTTTTGTTTTTCCTGACGCAAGCTAAGGTGCCAGCGAGTCCCTTTTTTCATTGCGAGCAGACCAGACGGTAAACGAAAAAACTAGAGAGTACACAAGCTGGTACCGAAGCTTAGAATCTCGTATTCGTCCCCGTGACCTTGACCTTTGACCTCTAGGTGATTTTGTATTATTCGTGACGCAAGGTGGGGTGCCGGCGAGTCCTTTTTTCCCATTGTGAGCAAATCGGAAGGTACACGAAAGAACTAGAAGGTACACAAGCTGGTACCGAAGCTTAAAATCTCGTATTCGTCCCCGTGACCTTGACCTTGGACCTCTAGGCAATTTTTTGTTTTTCCTAACGCCAGGTGGGGTGCCGGAGAGTCGCTTTTTGTCCATTGCGAGCAAATGAGACGGTAAACCAAAAAACTAGAGGGTACACCATGCTGGTACCGAAGCTTAAAATCTCGTATTCGTCCCCGTGACCTTGACCTTTGACCTCTGGGTGACTTTTTGTTTTTCCTGACGCAAGCTAACGTGCCGGCGAGTCCCTTTTTGCCCATTGCGAGCAAATCGGACGGTAAACGAAAAAAAAACTAAAGGGTACACAAGCAGGCACCGAAGCTTAAAATCTCGTTTTCGTCCCCGTGACCTTGACCTTTAACCTCTAGGTGATGTTTTATTTTACCTGACGCAAGCTGGGGTGCTGTCGAGTCCCTTTTTGCCCATTGCAAGCAAATCGGACGGTAAACTAAAAAAAAAACTAAAGGGTACACAAGCTGGTACCGAAGCTTAAAATCTCGTATTCGTCCCCGTGACCTTGACCTTTGACCTCTATGTTATTTTTTTTTTTTCTGACGCAAGCTTAGGTGCCGGCGAGTCCATTTTTGTCCATTGCGAGCAAATGGGACGGTAAACCAAAAAACTAGAGGGTACACCATGCTGGTACCGAAGCTTATAATCTCGTATTCGTCCCCGTGACCTTGACCTTTGACCTCTGGATGACTTTTTGTTTTTCCTGACGCAAGCTCACGTGCCGTCGAGTTCCTTTTTGCCCATTGCGAGCAAATCGGATTGTAAACTAAAAAAACTAGAGGGTACACCATTCTGGTACCGAAGCTTAGAATCTCGTATTCGTCCCCGTGACTTTTACCTTTGACCTCTAGGTGATATTTTGTTTTACCTGACGCAAGCTGGGGTGCCGTCGAGTCCCTTTTTGCCAATTGCAAGCAAATCGGACGGTAAACTAAAAAACTATAGGGTACACAAGCTGGTATCAAAGCTTAAAATCTCGTATTCGTCCCCGTGACCTTGACCTTTGACCTCTATGTATTTTTTTGTTTTTCCTGACGCAAGCTAGGGTGCCACCGAGTCTCTTTTTCCCATTGCGAGCAAATTGGACGGTAAACGAAAAAACTAGAAGGTACACAAGCTTGTACCGAAGCTTAAAATCTCGTATTCGTCCCCGTGACCTTGACCTTGGACCTCTAGGTGATTTTTTGTTTTTCCTGACGCAAGGTGGGGTGCCGGCCAGTCCTTTTTTCCCATTGCGAGCAAATCGGACGGTAAACGAAAAAAACTAGATGGCACACAAGCTGGTACCGAAGCTTAAAATCTCGTATTCGTCCCCGTGACCTTGACCTTGGACCTCTAGGTGATTTTTTGTTTTTCCTGACGCAAGCTGGGATGCCGACGAGTCCCTTTTTGCCCATTGCAAGCAAATCGGACGGTAAACTAAAAACTAGAGGGTACACAAGCTGGTACCGAAGCTTAAAATATCGTATTCGTCCCCGTGACCTTGACCTTTGACCTCTATGTGATTTGTTGTCCGAACCCGCGGGGGGGGGGGGGGGCAGAATCTTCCCCTTCCCTGATTTTTTCAATAACCTGAAAACTATGATAGATATCAACGTAAAACTTTCAGTACCTTATCCTGCATCAAGTCTAAGTCTTCTCACCAACTCTAAATGCAATTGATGTAGTATTTTGGGAGATAATGACGTTTTAATGACGTCATGTCATGCCATTTTTGGTGGAAAAACGATAAATGTTTGGCAAATCGTAGAAATCAGAGTTTTCAAGCAAATTGCAAATAAAACACGCGAAAAGAAGGGAAAATACATTTTCTTCAAAATGGCTCTCGGATTTTTTTTAACCCCAATTTTTTTGTTGTTGTGAATTTGAAAAGTGAATTTCTTATGCTCGAATACCAAAATAAGGTAACCGGCCCAAATCCGCGGATAAAAAAAAATGGGGGTACCTTTTTGCCACAAAAAGTTGCCCCCCCCCAAAACCGACGGCTGGATCCACCAGTGAACCTATGGATACTATATTATTCTTTTTCCTGTTTTATTATGAATTTTCCACTCCTTGTTTTCAAATGTATTAAGATAATTGGAACCCTGATTCTGATTTAGGAATGCAATGATAGGGACAGCATGTGGAGGGAAAAAATGGTAAAAATTGGCCCTGCAGTTATTAACTCAGGGGCGTCGCTGACGGGGGGGTTGTGGGGTCGCGACCCCCCCCCCACCCCCACCCCACTTTTGAAAACCGGGGGGTTGACCCCCCCCCCCCCCCTCCCCTCCCCACACTTTGTATGGCGGCAGATCCCCCCCCAAACACACTTATGGCGGAAGCTGATTCTAGTTTGCATGTAATTCCTATTAAAATCAAGATTGGAATAGGAAAAATACGACGTGGCAGGGGCGTAGCTTCTCCAGAAAGTTGTGGGGGGGGGGGGGGGGGAATGAGCTGGGAAAATCGCTTAAAGTACCATCAAAATCCACCAAAATACAGATTTCTCCCCGGATTTCACCCACTTCCTCGTCCAAGTTGGGGTGGCTGTAGCCTGTAGCCAAGTGTGTGTGTGTGGGGGGGGGGGGGGGGGGGGGGCTGAAGCCCCCTCAACTGAATAGGATCCTACACCCCTGCGACGTGGAAATGGGTTCAGTTAGTTACGGATGAAATTTCCGTCGTTTCCCTTCGACACACCGCTGCTCCGAAAGGAAAACGAAGGAAATTGCATCCGTAACATGCAGGGGCGTCGCCGACGGGAGGGTCGGAGGACGGTCCCCCGACCCCCCACTCTCAGGAGGGGTGGTTGACCCCCCCCCCCCCCCCACACACACACACACACACACACACACCACTTTTTGCAGGGGAAGTTAACAATTTATCGTAAAAATTGCCTTTGCAGCAGTCAAAGTTCAGCTATCCACAGTCAAAAAGTGGAAATTTCGCGCCGCTTCGCGGCATGACACAAGTTTCGCAATTGCTTATACAAATTTGGAAAATGAGAAAATGAATTCCACCAGGGCCCACTCCCTTCATAAAATATTAACTTTCAAGCGGGCTACATGTTTAGCTAGTCTGCCGAGTTCCGAAAAAGGCGACGCGAACGCAAAGGCGCATACATCGGCACCCGGAAGCTGCTCCAGCGGTGTCCAGCTTGCTGGACCGAGCAGCTAATAGTGGGACCAGGCCAGGACCATCTCCCCAAGCCATCTCCCCCAGGCTCCTCCAGATCCACAGGGACCATTTATGCGCGGAAAAGTCGTTCTGCCCCTTGCTGCTTTCAAACCATTTGCACTGTTACTAGTTGTTTGTTACAGTTTGGTTCATATGTATACAGTTAGTATTATCATATGTACTATTGAGCGCTGACTGCTACCGGTCATCGTGATTTACTAACCGAGGCTAATGTATATGAAAAAAAACTACCTTCATTTCAATATTTTCATAATTCTGAGATGTGTAACCAGGAAAAGGGGTTACCTGAGGCTTGGCTCCACTCACTGTCTGGTTCCAATATAAAAATTTCGTTTTCAACGACCTAAAATTAAAATTTTCACGCCGCTTCGCGGCGTCACATCGGTGGCCATCATCATTACGAAGCCATCGTCATCGTATTCGGTTCTTCGTAACGCTGAATTGAATTTATAGCATTTTTAGCTTATTATCCTATACATGGCCCACCGCCTATATTTCTGGGTTTTATCAGGAAAACCTGTAGAAAAAAATCGCTCCGCTTGACTGCGCTAAATAACAAGTACCTACTATAACATGAAAATACACATACCAAAATGCTGCAAAGGCACGCAAAAAAATGGGGACACGCAAAAGAACACGCAAAAAATGGGGGTAATTGTTTTCGTTATTTCAGCCGACCCCCCCCCCCCCCCACACACACCCAAAAAAAACCTCGGCCACGCCACTGTTCTAGCGAATTCTGGTAAGCTAACTAATATACTAATATTGGGTTGGGTATTGACAAATGTAAATATACTAATATCGGGTATTGATAAAGCCGACTATATCTGCTTTTTCGTTGAATTTTCTACACTTAATGTTTCTTTTCTTGCCAGAATGTTCTACTCCGCACCCCAGTTCCAAAGCAATCCTAGAACCCTGTTCACCCATTATCAAAGTCCCAAATGTGTCAGCGAAAATTGGTCTTAAATTAACAAATACAACCTCTCAAGTGGTTACTATCACATCATCATGTTTAACAAACATTAGTCAAATAATTTATATAGGTTTAGGTAGGTCATCCTATTGCAGACTGTTATGCTATCAGAATGTAGGTGATACTGACACACTAAAGCACGGATAGTTGCCAAGTGTTTTAGTGTCATTATTATCTACATTCATTCTAATAGCATGGCAAGTGCGGAGTTAAGATTTGTCTGAGGTTGAGGCTACTGCAGTTGACCCTACCTTGTTCAATGTGTGGAACAGTTATGATTGGTCAAAAGCATAATGGCAAAAATGTGATTTGATATGAAATATGTTTGACATAATCCTAATGTTAATCACATTTTCTTTTCTATAGGCAGCGTCGAGTCGAGAAACCTTGAGCGTCGCTATGATTTTTTTTTAGTTCTGGGGCAGCCAGATGTTTGCCACCAAAGTGGTTCCACGATCTAAGTTCGCGGAACAAATTTGTCGCCAGCGGCGGAACATATTTTGTAATGCGCATACCAGTAATTTTTGCGTTATTTTTGATACGCGTTTCTACACAACCTATTTTCATATATACCAATATGTGCATATATTATGATGTGGAAAGTTGATGAATCGTCAGTCGTATTTCCTGTACAGATATGGTCTTGGCGTCAGTCGGGGACCGAGACTCCCGGGTCGTATGTTAAAAAGGCACCTTGTATCGTTGCGTATGCCTATACGGGAAACTGGGCTCAAGTATCAGTCTAAAATACTGCCGTCTTTTTCATAACGTGTTTTTAGTGTCACAGGGTTACCCATGGCCCGATGACGATGGTATCGGTGGCGGGGTTGTAACCTGGATACGCAACAACTTTTTGGGGAGGTTTTACAAAGTTTTTGGTTTTATTTTTGGAAAAGTCCAGTTTTCCTTCCCTAAATCACTCCAGAAATTTCGGATGTTGGGAACTTGGAGGTTCCGCCTTACGATTTTGTTTTGACAATTTGTGTCGTATCACTGTCACGTTCCGGCTGGGCGTAAAAAGGGATTTAGCCTCGCAAAACCTATTAACCCCTATAACTTTTTACCTTACAACATGCATCAACCAGTAAAACATTATTAGAAAGCCAATTAATCAAGGAATACATTACGTTAAATAGCGGACATGTTGCAGGGTTTTTATAACGCGGGGATTGCTTGCAAGTTGCAATATAGAACATTAGGGTTAAAATTTGGATCTCCTCGGATCTTCGGAATTGCTGGACCGATTTGACCAATTCAAACGGCATTCGATGTCCTTAGTAAAAGTTGTTTTCCTTAGTAAAAGTTGCTTATATTTTATATTATATCAGTAAATGTGGCAAATTTGCTCCGATTTCAGGTGGTTTTGGGAAGGGCCGTTGCCCGTTGCCCCCCCCCCCCCTCTGGATCCACTCATGTCCATCATATGGGATCACTTTTGGAAGGATCCGGTAATAAATTCTGGACGTTATGCGGTACCCCGTCCTTTGACCTCGAATTTGACCTTGAATATCACCTTCAGGAAAATGAATGTCATATTCGTGATCATCGTGCCAGAATTGACTTTAGCCGAGGTTTGGACCAAATATCTGAATCCGTCGCTGAATAAGTCGCTGAATAAATCGCTAATTTCACGGACGTTCTTGGCATCCGGTATGTTGTCAAGTTTGGAGAGCGTTTAGAGTGGTGTTTCCGAAAATATAAGTAGATTTGGCCATCTGAACAAACGTATCCGATCTGTGAGGAAGGGATAATTACGATAGCTTAATCATTATAATTACGATAGCTTCAAAGGCAAGTGAGTATTCAACAGTTCTGGTTTACGCGCCAGGCGATTGGAACATCTCCGGAACGGAGGATCGTAGGCGTAAAGTTCGTAGCGGTAGTAGAAATGCTTGGTTGAGCTATGGCCGTTTCCACCCCGGCCATGGGGTATTTTGCAGGGCTAAATATCCCACTAAATACCCTACGGCGTAAATCAGTTGTCCGATGTATATACGCCTATCATACGGCCCTGGCCCTAGGTCGCGACCTGAGGCCTGTTCACGGGGTCTGCGGCCGCCGCGGCCAAAAGGGCGGGGCTTAATCGTCAGCCAATCACGAAAGAGCAGATCCGGGAGGAGAGACTCTCCGTTCTGCGGCTCCGGCGGTTGCTCGGGAGCAGCCGCAAAAGAACTTCGACATAAATGGCGCGCGTCTGACAAAGATTGCGCTCTGTTTTGTTGATATCGCAGCTCACTGGCGGTTGTTTGACCAAAAATGACAACTCGTAGTGACTACAGATATTCATGTAGAGTGGTTTGAAAAACATTGAGGGTTTTCATGAAATTGCCTATTCGTTGCGAACGCTACACGCGCCATTTATCGGACGCCATCAACGGCCGCAAAAGTGTTCAAAGTTGTTCAAATTAAGCTTCGCCTCCTGGCCACGGGAGTCGCAGCGGCCGCAGACCCGTGAACAGGCCTCAGGGCACTATACACGTTAGTTATAGTTATCTTGCTATACACGTCGCGACCAAGGCTGTATAAACCAGGTAGAACACTCCGGCCAAAAAAGTGGGGACACACTAATTTAGTAGCCGCGACCCCGGAGTCGCTGTGACGTAGCAGGCGGGGGACGCAGCCGGTCGGCCGCCGTACACAACATTGGTGCGCGCGTGCCTGAAGCTTATATTGCGCTTAGTTTCTTTGTTTACCGGTCGATTGCAAAACTTGTAATATGTAATATGTCGCAAATCAACCGCTCTGCCAGATGCCGCTGAAAACATGCAATCAGACCAATATTTGCCGTTATATCTGCGCAAAGTTCAACGATTAGGTACGGCCGACCGCCCGCTCGAAATGATGATAAGTTTCGTTTCGTTTCGTTTATTAAGGATTCGTCCACGTAGTGGGTATTATGAACCCTGTACATTGTAGGTAAGGGTGACAGACATTTACTCATACACTATGGGAACGGTCACGGTCACGATGCATGTGAAAAACAACACGGACATCCGATTGTAATTCATGTTGGCTGACAAATGGCACGCAGGAACGCCCCGCGACTCCGCACCTCGGTATGTTAGCTGGAGAGAATTCCACGCACGCGCGGCCCTATATGCGAAGCTTCTCTGCGTGGCTGACAGGCGACATCTTTCCAGCTGCAGCTCTCCCGCGGCTACAGCTCTCGTTTCCCTCTGGGAAAACTGGATCGTTTGACAAAAAGAGCTCTCAGGGCTGGCGGGCAGTTGTGGTCATGAAGCGCACTAAACACTTTGAGGCAGTCTCGCTGATGCACCATCTCCCTCGCACTCAGCCACCCTAACGAGATGAGGACAGGTGAGATGTGCTCACTGCGCCGCACCCCAGAGACAAGTCTCGCCGCAAAGTTGATAGTTTTCTGAATCCGTGACAGATGGCATTGGGCGGCCCCGCCCCAAACGGAGAGACAGTACAAAATGTGGGGGAAAACGTGAGCCTGTACCAGGAGCTCAAGGGCTTTGGGTGTGAAATAGTGGCGAATTTGTAGAGGGATATAAGGATAGCGTTGCATCTGCGAACCACCGTCGATATATGTGGCTCCCAAGTCAGACCTGGGTCCAGGACCATGCCCAGGACCTTCACGGTGGAACATGGCGGGATGCGTGAGCGTGATAAGGTGATGTGGAAGCTCGATGTCTTTTTATGGAAGATTTTGTACCAAAGATGATGAAATGGGTTTTGTCAGGGTTCATTTTGAGACAGTTGGACAGAAACCAATCTTGAAGGTGTATGATGGACTCTTCGACGCGGGCCTTCAGGTGTGATAAGTTGATGACATCGAGAGGGGAGTGGTCCAGGAGTTGAGTGTCATCGGCATAGGACAGGAGTCGGCCATGGGGAAGGAATGCGGACATGTCGTTGATGAAGATAAGGAAGAGGATGGGTCCCGACTATGGAGCCCTGGGCGACGCCGTGGGTCAATGGGAGAATTAGGTCTGATCCGCCCGCTACCATCTGTTTCCGGTCTTGCAGATAGCTGCGGAACCAGTCTGAGCACACCCCGTACCATTCTAGCTTGTCCAAGAGACGCCATGATCGACGCTGTCAAAAGCTTTACTTAGGTCGAGCGTCGTCAGCGACGCTATTTCACCTGCGTCGATAATCTTTGAGATCCACTCCACTGCGTCGATCAGGGCGTCCTCCGCGGAATGACGGGGTCGGTAAGCATATTGAAATTGAGACAGTATATGGTTTTCCTGTAGATATGACGTGAGTTGCATGCAGACAGCCTTTTCCGTGATTTTTGACAAAACAGACAGGATAGAGATAGGCCGGAAGTTATTCAAATCGGATCGGTCTCCAGACTTGTGAATAGGTACAACGCGAGCTATTTTCCAGGCATTAGGAAACGTGCATGTGGTTACAGATTTGTTGACGATATTAAGAAGGTGAGGCC